>LPNX010903542.1:349427-491850 GCA_001517045.1 Pseudotsuga menziesii | reverse complement strand
AAGAGGTGAAAATATTTAAAATGTTTCTTCCTTGGTTTAAGCTATTTGTTGTTCTGGTGGGAGTTTTTCCTACTCCTTTCTACCTCTGTTAACTGATACCCAAAGTTTATCTTCCTTTGGAGACCTGCCACATTCTGCAGCATGGTTGTAATCAACTAGTTTTGTTCTACCATAGATTTGACCAACCTTTTAATTTCTTCATTGTAATATTGTCTCTGTCCTCAATCTTCTTATGGTAACCACAACATCTGGGAAACTCTCTTGTTCCCCCTTCCCAACAGTCTCAGATCCATGACGTTGGGTATTGTAAGCTAGACTTAGATACCCTTCTTCATGTGTACAAATCCAATGCAAATGGGGTCCTCTGCATCTCCAGCATTTGAGTGACATTCTTCCCTCTTGTGGATCCCTTGGATTTTTCCACATAGCATCTTTTCTGTGCTCTGATGCCAAACTATCACGTCCCCTCCCGCCTTCGAGGAGGAAACATGATCATTTCTTCTACATGCGTTACCCATCTCTTATACTCAATGGATTCTACATGGGTTTGATGATTCTTGTTTCCTTTCTTTTCTTAAACCTCTTTCAGATATACACAAGCAAGAATTTCCCTCCTGCTAACATTCTAATCTAGACATTGTATTCATTTTTTATCTTCCCCAAATTGTAGAAAGATTGGATGGATGAGAAGGACCACAATGGAAATCAACGGTCTCTGTCAGTTCTGCATATGGAGACCAATTGATGGTGGAGAAGCATACTGTAGAAAATCAATGGTGTGAAGAGCTTCACTTGTGGAATCAAAAGCATATAAAAGTTTCATTCTTGCACCCTGCATCTTGCATGCTCCATTCTGCATCTCGCATATTGCATGCGAAACAACCATTGTGGAGATCAAAGTTGCGGAAATCAAAATTTACCATAAGTCATTTCTGCATCCTCCATCTCGCATCCCACAAATTGCGGAAGGGAAATTAGGGAAAGCATATTTCACCAAACGACATTTCCGCATCCCATAAGCTGCGAAAAGGGAATTACCAAAGGGAAAATATGGAGTCCAAACTTCTGCAAAGCGCATTTCCGCATCCTGCATCTCGCAAGTTTCAGAAAGGGAATTACGGAAGGGAAAATGCGGATTCCAAACTTCTGCAAAGTGCATTTCTGGATCTCACATACCATAAGTTATGGAAGGAAAATCTGCAGAAATTCAATCTGTTCATGAAAATTTCTAAGTCTAAAACTCATTTTGAGCATTTAGGTCATCACCAATCCAGTCGATCTAGCTCCATAACAACTTAGAAAATTCATTGAAAGATATTGACTCCCTTCTCTCAGTCTTTACACTGATGGTCACCCTCATGGGGGTGGTAGTGGATGTGTGAACGTTGGGTCTACACCTTACTTTCCTTTTTTATGTCCCACCATTCACCGCATTGTTTCCTTTGGGTGCAATTGTCATGATCATTCCTCCTTATATCCTATAGTTTGGATTCTTTGTTGACTATTTCAGGTTGTTTTGGACTAATATGGTTGTCATATAGGGTCTAGTTTTTGTACACTCTCTTTGAGGTTTCGACCCGTTCATGCCTATCATAGGTATTATGTCTGAACTGGCATATAGGTTAGGATATCACATGCGCTTGCACTTATGCATTTACTTATGACCGTTCCATTTTAACCTTAGGTATGAACCCATTCCATGGTGTCACAGAACCTTCATACTACTTTTAGAAGTGACACTATGCAAATGGTAGAGCTTTCCTATACACAGGTGCCCTAGTTAGATCCTTGTTTCATTTGGTGCCCATGCTATGTTTCCTCCTTTAGGTTGTGGGAGTCCTTTGTATAGTATCACCATTACTTTGCGCAAGAGCCTCATACTCCTATTGATCATTTTCCTGGCCTTTTTCCCAGGACTCTCTTATGTCAAGTTGTAATTTCATTATCATGAGTTTTTCTTGCCTTATTGATCCTTATGTTGGCTTCCCTGACTTTGATTATCATCCATATAGCCTGAGCTTGTCTAATGTCTAGCTAAGTAGAGCCATTTTATATATCTTTTGTAGCTTGATTTCCCATTTTTACTGGGAGGGGACTTTCCCCTGAGTGTCATTATCCTACACATGTTTCCTTGCATTGAGTATAGATATGTTCCCATACTTGGAACTAGTTTGTTTGCCCCTTGACACTCGTCTCCTCCTAGTTTGTAACTATAAAACACTTTTATTCTTTTTCAAGGTTTTCAAAATATTTGAAAAAGTCAAAAAAAAAAATCAAAAAACAAAAAAGCTGGATAGGAAAATATGTTATCTTTGGCAGTAGCCGAGTTGTGTCTCCTTCAAACAGAGAACTACATATCACATCCATTGGTTGGGTTAATAGTTTGACTTTAGGAGCTATACTTTTTTCTCTAAGTTTATATCCATCGACTGGTTAAGCTTCCAGTCTCGATGGAGCCTCTGTCGATGCCTCCTGTGTCGCAGAGATGTCCCAGTTTTGTATATTGAGTCTATGATTCCTACATTCAGTCACCATTCACCTTTATGTTTTTGTTCGAAAGAATTTGAAGCCTAAGTCGATGATTCCTCAGTTTTCTTGACTTTGCATGTTGGCCATTCTAGGCACCGATGCTGGTTCGTGCACATTATGATCGAGTCCTTCCACATTATACAACTTTTTTGAGTACCTCATGTTGGATGATATGGGATGCCTTAATGCCCTCCTTCTAGAGGATTTCATCCCATCAAATTCAGATCATTTGTTCTGGGATAGGAGTCTAGAGTCATTTTAAGTGCCTTAAGACTTGCAGTCATCAGTGGCAGGTTCTCTCGCCATCAAAATTTTGGGAATACATCAATGTCCCCTGATCGATAGATTATTTCAAGTGTCCAAACTCAACACATTTATTCGAACTTGTTAGATTGCACTCTAGTACCTTGATTCTCATTTTCATTATCGGTGGGTGATCTCGTGTCTGTTAACTGTATACATCAATGACCGATAATCAGACGATGGACTACTATGTTCGACCTCGACACCTCTATTCACATAGTAGGACATGTACTCATAGTTGATTGTGTAGAAGACATTCCAGATTGGTGGAATTTCATATATGCTACCTACTTGATCGTGCCAGTGTTCATGAAATTTCAACTCTCGTGACTTGATTCCAGTGTATGTTAGATATCTTCAGCCATTATGGATATCTTGATCCATTGTATATCTTCAGCTTCCATGGAGATCATGATCCCTTGTATATCTTCATCATGGAGATTCTGATCTATCTATATTGTACGTGGTGATGACCACACATCTCATATTTTGTATCATGCCTATTTATGGCCATTGTACTCTTATGTATCTGAGACTGCTGTATGTACTTGCAGTCATATGCAGAGATATTTGTACTATATTTTTGGATGGCTGGTTCTTCCACATGGTTGTTCATCAATCCACTTTTCATATGGACTTGTAATGTATTTCGGCCATCGTATCACCCCTCTGACCTCACACATTAGGGGGCATTTGTTACAGTTGATTTTACCACACATGGTAGAACACATATTTATGGCCTTCCATGTCGCTCTGCAGACTCTTTGGACTATTTTTCTACCTTTTATGTTTCCAAGATCATCCCTAAAAACACTTGTTATTTGTTATACGTGACTTTTAAACCTGTTCTCATGTATATATGCGGATTGACCGTTAAACCCGCGTATATCTGGATTTGGAGCTTTTCTTGATGTGCATCCGAGTCACTTGTCTCTTGGCCTTCCATATGCCCTAAGATCGCTTGGATTTGACCTTCCATTACCCCATTGAAGCACAAGGAACCCTTTGGATACATTGAAAAGGGAGGAATTGAAGAGCAAGAAAACTATAGTCCATTATTGCCATAGCTTGCTTATACTTGAGTCTGCATCCCTTTGTCCCTTGGAGCACTTGGTGTTCTTCCCAAGCTTGCCTTTTCTTCTGAGCTTGCTATCGAGAGATGGAGGATTGAGGTGGTGGAGGCCCAGGTGGAGGACTCATTTTCTCCGGTTCGCAGATGTGCCGACAGAGGTTGTCATTCTTGTAATCTCTTATTTATAATAATAGACATATCTTTTCCTGGCCAATGATGTGCATTTAAATGAATATTGAATCCATGTATGATTTTAATTGCTTATACATTATTTATTACATATGCTAGAGTAGGTCTAACACCATTATATAGCATGCTTGTCTTGTTTGCTGATTGTTGAGAGAGCAAATTGATAACACAAGCGGGATTGGAAAAGCTCAACGAGGATCTACATCAACCATCTGGAATAAGGTATGTTTCGATATCCTTTAGTGTTAGATGTTTTATTTCTCTTGCATATTGGGAAGGGATTGATTTCTCCGGTTACTCTGTCTGTTGTGGTACCCCAAGCCATAGGAAATTTTCTCTGTAACACCATTCACAAACACAATTTTTCATAAATAATATGTCTATGTTATTATTGAAAACAAACTTTGTTTGTTAGTCACATCCTTAGTTGTTCATCCTTACTTGACTGTACAATCTTTTAGTTAGGTATCGACACTCATATCCATTCATAAACATGATTTTTCATAAATAATATGTCTATGTTATTATTGAAAACAAACTATGTTTGTTAGTCACATCCTTAGTCGTTCATCCTTACTTGACTGCACAATCGTTTAGTTAGGTTGTATGTTTAGTAGAACGACTAAGTCTAGTAACCCGACCGAAAGATTGTATTGGTGTATCGACAACATTGTCACCCTTTCTCGGCATATCAGTGTATCAGTGCATCTTCGATTGTATTGGTGACATTGTCACCTATTCTCTGCGTATCCGCATATCAGTTGATTGTATCAGTGATATTTTCTAAGTCATATTGACTCTATCGACTACCTTATCCCTTTTCCTTCGATTTCTGGCCATGCGACCATTTGGGAAAAAACCCCAGTTTGCATGAGTAAACACTTTCAAGATGAAGTATTGACTTTTTGGGTACCACAATCCATGCTCCATAGTACCTTTAAAATATTTGAAGATTCTTTTTATTGCTGTTACATGTGTTTCTTTAGGGCTTGAATGGAACCTAGCAACCAAACCTACAACTTGCATTTAATCTAGTCTTATAGCTATCACATATAGTATGATTCCTATCATGGAGCTATACATGGTAGGATCCACTTTGAAAGACTCATTGTCATTACTTAACTTACAACCTATGATCATAGGAGTACTAACACACTTGGAATCTTCCATCTTAAATATTTTAAGCATGTCTTTAATGTACTTGGTTTGAGAGATAAAAATTCCTTTGTCTGTTTGATAAACTTGTAATCCTAAGAAGAATGTTAGTTCACCCAACATTGACATTTGAAATTCCTTCTTGATTTCAAAGCAAAGTTTACATGTAGTATTTGTAAATTGCTTCCAAATATGATTCTTGTTTGATTTTTAACTTTAATCTAGCATATCATTAGGTTCTTTAACTGAGAGAACAACAAGCACATCAATCAAACATAAGAGACAATGGACACAATGTTTTTCCTCAGGGAAACCATAAATGGAGAAAACCCCACAACTTTTTTAGAGATAGAATCAACACCAAAAATAAAACCCCAAAATAGTAAGATGATCTCCCGACAACAGCCCTTTCCCTAGTGTATTTCTCTTCCTCAGTTATGCCCTACAACTGAGTTTGGATGAGTGTGTGATAAATAGAGAGGCCAACTCTCTATTTATACTAATTCCCGACATCACTAAAACCCTACTAGGGCCGACCTCTCTAGGAAAATCATATGATGATATGATGACCCAGGTACATCAAGGACCCAATCATATGATGATACATCATAGCATCAAATGACTTTGATGAAGCATCGCTCAATAGCTTCAGGTTCGATGCCATAGGTGTGGCCATATCCTTGCAGTCCATCATCCCAAACCTCTTCAGGATCTCTACTGCATACTTCCCTTGTCTAAGGGATATTCCATCTGCATTCTACCACAGCTACATACTGAGTAAATAATGCATCATACCTAAGTCTTTCATTTCGAACTCGGCAACAAGCTTTCTCTTTGTATCAGTAATCAAGCCATCCATACCTGTTACAAATAGATCATCTACATATATTAGGAGCATCATTGGGTTGCAATTTTCAACCTTGTAGTAAAGGTTGGAATTTGCTTTACTCTTAGTAAAGCCCAAACTGGATAAAAAGTTGTCAATTCTGCTATGCCAAGTCCTAGGTGCCTATTTCAAACTGTACAGGGATTTCTTCAATCTGCACACATGAGATTCTCTGTCATGTGTCTCGAAACCGAGTGGTTTCTCTACATACACTTCCTCTTCTACTACACCATTCAAGAAAGCAGTCTTGACATCCATTTGGTGTATCTTCCACTTCATCACTACAGCCAAAGCAAGTACTGATCTGATGGAAGTGTATCTGGATACAGGTGCAAAATTTTCTTCATAGTCAATTCCTTCTTTCTGGGAGAAACCACAAGCAACCAATCTTGCTTTATATTTTTCAATGCTACTGTCTGTAGCATGCTTGATCTTGTAGATCCATTTGGAAGTTACAACTAAATTCCCTTCTGGTCTTGGGACAACATCCCAAACATCATTCTTCATGATCGATTGGTACTCCTTGATCATAGCATCCTTCCATTATTTCTATTCTACCACTTCTTCATAATTGGAAGGTTCTTTATCGATGAAATCACATAGCAATGCTACATACTCGGAGTAGGATTTGATCCTCTTTCTTTCTCTGTGATTGTCTTCTGGAGCCCCATATCTTTCTACACCTTGGATAATTTCTCGTACCCAAGCAGGTTTCCTCTTGTGAGGATTCTTCTCCTGAGGTGGATCTACAGGTCTTTGTGGTTCTTCAAATCCTCGATCTTTTTCTTGAGTTTCTTCGTTCATGGTTGTATCATAAATTCTAGGTGCTTCTGCTTCTTCATGTTCTTTAGCAGGTCTCTTTCTGGATTTGTTGTAAGCTGTGTCTTCATCAAATGTCACATCCCTATTGATTTCAATCTTCTTGTATCCTGGGAGATATATTCTGTGAGCCTTCGAGATTTCAGAGTATCCCAAAAATATACCCTTCTTTCCGGAAGTATCTAATTTTGTTCTCTTCTCTTTTACATAGGACATCCGAATATTTTGAGATGGCTGACTTCTAGTTTCTTGTCGGAGAATACTTATTCAGGAGTCTTGTTCTCGAGTACTCTGTGTGGAGTATGATTCTGTACATACACTGCTGTTTTGGTAGCTTCTGCACAAAGATGCATGGGCATATCTTGATCATGAAGGATAGCTCTTGCGGCTTCCATGATAGTTTTGTTCTTCCGTTCTGCAATCCCATTCTATTGTGGATTAGAAGGAGTGGACAACTCCCTTTTAATCCTTGAGTCTTTGCATAACTATTTGAATTCATTTGACATGAATTCTCCGCCATTATCTGATCAAAAGGTCTTGATATTCTTTTCAGTGTGGTTCTCGATCAAGGCTTTGAATTACTTGAACTTTCTAAATACTTCATCTTTGTTCTTCATGAAGTAGATCCATTTCTTCCTAGAAAATTCATCGATGAAAGAAACATAGTATCCATACCCACTTAGTGAACTTGATGACATTGGACCACATACATCGGAGCGGATGATTTCCAATATTCCTTTTGCTTTGCTCTCGCCACTTGGAAATGTCTTCTTTGTGTTCTTTCCTTTTGCACATCCTTTGCAGGCCCCATCATGTTTTGCTTGAATTTCTGGAAGACCTTCAACAACTTTGCTTGCAAGTGTAGTGCTCTATAGTGCACATGTGCAAGCCTTATATGCCAAAGTTCATTTGTCTCTAGTGTGTCATGGACCAAGGCTTGTTCTGGATGGCCCTTCAATTTGTATAATCCTTCTTCTTGTTCCCCAATCACTACTGCATTATTGATAGTCTTTCCTTTTGGCCACATCATAACTTGACCATCTATGAATGCAACCCTCATTCCTTTTGCATATAATGCAGATATGGAGGGGAGGTTCTTCTTGAGTCCTAGTACAAACAATACTTCCTTCGTTGTCATATAATTTCCAGAGTCTAGCTTATAGGAGGATTCCCCACTACCTTTTATTAGATATTGGTAGTCATCTCCTAGCTTCACCTTGTGAGGTGGTTCATGTTCTGAAAGTTTCACAAAGGATTCCTTGAATCTTGTCATATGTTTATAAGACCCACTATCTATAATCCAATCATTGCTTCCATGAGTAATGTTTCCCATGAGAGTGGAAATCAAAACATATTCTTCCTCGCTTGAAGAAATATTCACTTTCATATCTGGTTCTCTTTGATGAAGGTTCATCGTCCTCTACAGCATGAGCATGATGTCTTCTCTTGTTTCCCTTCTTCTTGTGAGAGACATTTTTGTTTCTGGGACATTCTCCAGCATAATGTACTTTCTCATCACATGTATAACATTTGATCTTAGACAAATATTTTATAGAGTTATCTTTATGAAAGGACTTACCTTTGGGGTGATGATAACTTCTTCTGGGTTTCTTGGAGTGAACTGTGAGAGCTTGATATTCACTTCCCATCTTTTCTGCTCGAGCTGCTATTCGAGCTTCTTCTAGAGAGAACTCTTCCCATAGTTTTCTAGACTTTGATTAACTTCTTTCTAGCACATATTCCTTGAATAAAGGAGTCCCATGATCTAGGGAGACCATTCAAGGAGGTCATTACAATCTCTGTATTTTCCACTTTTTCATCTACTGCTTCTAGTTGTTCCTTGATCTGAGAAACTCTTGTGCAGTAAGACTGGTTTGTTTTTGCATTCTGAATCTTCATATTCTTCAGTTGGTTTCTTAGAGTCATCTTCTGTTTTATTTTATTCCCTTCAAACAATTTGGTTAGGGCATCAAAAATAGCTTTAGGTTTCTTAAGGGAGGACACCTGTGGTATGAGGTGATCCTTGATAGAATCAGCTATGATCCTCTTTGCCATAACCAACTTCTTCTTATGTAATGTCTTTGCCTCATCTCCCTCTGGAACTGGAACATCCTCACTGATATAGGAGTCCAACTCATTTTCTTCCAGGACCAGGGAGATCCTATACTTCCAGGATCGAAAGTTATCAGCTCCCTCAAGCTTTTCATCAAGATTGTTATGATGAGACATCATAACTGAGAACCTCAAATGGAAATACAAAATATTTCGATATTACCAAGTCAGGATGTCAGATCTGTATTTGGAGCTGAAATCCTGTAATGCTGGTTCAAGAGCATATTAGGGTTTTGCTTTTTCAGAGTTCTGTCCAACCAAATACTTTGAATCTAATCCCTAACTTCGATATTAGGGAGGAGATCAATCCAGGACTGGGCTCACTGAAAAATTCCACTTTTGTGAAAAGCCCTAATTTCAGGTAGCATTGTCGAGTCCAAAACTAAAAAATCTCAAAATTGGATTATGCTTCGACAAAAAGATGCGCCCTAAGGAGGAGAGTTATCCCAACCTTCTTTTGCTAAAAATATGTGGAGAGAGATCCAAAAAGTAGGAAGCCCTAGTTCCGCTAGCTACACAGTGTCTTCTTCTTAGGTAAGCTCTGATACCATGTTCGATTTTTAACATTAAGCTAGCATATCATTAGGATATTTAACTGAGAGAACAACAAGCACAATAATCAAACACAAGAGACAATGAACATAGTGTTTTTCCTTGGGGAAACCATAAATGGAGAAAACCCTACAACTTCCTCAGAGATAGAATCAGAACCAAAAGTAAAACCCCGAAATAGTAAGATGATATTCCAATAGGAGTAACCTCTTTCTTCCTTGCCCCAATGTCTTTCTCTTCCTTAGTTATGCACTACAACTAAGTGTGGATGAGTGTGTGATAAATAGAGAGGCCAACTCTCTATTTATACTAATTTCTGACATGATTAAAACCCTACTAGGGATGAAATCTCTAGGAGAGTCTAATAACTGTAGTGCCCCGGAACTGTGGGGACTTTAAACCTTAGACAATAGGAGGGTTACCCACAATGACTTGACATGAATTGTTTACATTATAGATCCTCCCGATAGGAACATCGAGGCATGACATGACACAAGTACATCCCGAAATAAACACTGGGTTACAATATATAAGAAATACAAGTGAATACATTCCGAAGTTACAATTACATCAATAATGTCATCTACATAAACAACAACAATAGTCATATTTTCATCTTTGATTTTTAAGTATAGATTACTTTTAGTGGCCCCTCTCTTAAACCCTTGTTACTTTAAGTAGTTATCCAGTGTTGAAAACCATGCTCTTGGAGCTTGTTTGAGGCTATAGAGTTCGTTTTTCAATTTACAAACATAGTCTCTTCTTTCTGATAAGAGAAAACCTTCAGGTTGTTTAATATAAAACTCTTCTTCTAATTTTCCATTCAGAAATGCAGACTTAACATCCATTTGATATACTTTAAAATTTTTATTGCATGAAAGTGCTAAAAACATCGTGATTGATTCAATTCTTACTACAGGGGCATAAGTTTCCTCAAAATAAATCCCTTCCATCCAAGCATAGCCTTTACATACTAATATTGCTTTGTTCATTATCACTTGTTCATCTTGATTGAACTTGTTCTTGAACATCCATTTGGTCCATATAATATTTTCTTCTTTGGTCTTGGGACAAGTTCTGAGGTTTTTTTTTTCTCAATGTGATCGACTTCTTCATTCATGGCCTTGATCCATTCATTATTATTGCTAGCTTCTGTAAAATTATTAGGTTCCACTACTGAGTGTAAGGCTTGTTCATTAAATAGTACTTGTCTCCTTGTACTCACTCCAATATATTTGTCACCGATGATCTGTGTCTCAAGATGATCTTTTTGTATTCTTCTAGATGGAGTGCTTGTATCAGATCTTGGAGAGTCTTCTTGACTTTCTCGTGTATATGACTCCTGTAATTCCTCTTCTTCATCATGAATACTTTCATCTTTTTGCATGTATATTCCTTTTCTTCATCATTTGTACTTATATCTCCATCATGAATTCTTATCCTTCTTGGTTTCATGTCATATATTCTTACATCTGCACATTCTACAATCTTTTCTAACCTTTTATTGTAACATCTTGTTGCAGCTGCAACAATTTCCCAAATTTCTAAAAATTTTGGACCCTCCTTTTGATTTTATCTAGCCCAATTTTGTTTAATCTCTTTAAATCTTTCTTGGAAGTCCATTTTTCTCTGCTTAAGAAATTGATCATCGGAAGCTCAGTCAACTATTTTTTGCCGCTATTTCAGCAGTTGAATGATCTAATATTATCATCTTTTTTGCCGACACCACCGAAACCGTGGAGTCTTTGTTTTATTTGAAAACTTAACTTTTGATTTTTTGGTGTCAGAAGTCTGTTAATTTTTGCGTCAGGGCATTAGTTATCTATGCCACTGACATTTCAGAAGGGAAACGATGAACGTCTCGATGAACAGTTTTTATCCTCGCCAATTCCGTGGCCTTTATTGTTCAAACCTTTTGATTTTTTGATGACTATTTTTTTATTATCGAAATGTTTTTGACAAGCGATAGGAGGTTTAGTCCTCTACACCGCCGCCATTTCAGAGGACTTTTCCTCTACATTGATGAAACAACAGAGGTGTTCATTTTTAAATTTCTGACCTTTAGCACTTAGTGGTTCCAATCGCTGACACGGAACCATAGTTGTTTGTGAGTCCGTCGTTGCGGCTATCGATTAGAATAATTGCGCCGATGTGTTAGTGATTAGTTTTTATGATCGCTAACACATAACTATCAGTGGCATTTAGTGCCCAATATCATCAACACTGTAGGAAATTTGAGGTTTAAATCACTGATGCATAGCACCTAGAGCTCCCGATCACCGACGGTTTTGTGATCCGTGGAACCCACAGTCAATTTGTTATATGTCGTTGTGGTTGTCGATCAGAATTTTCTCCGATGTTTAGTCCTTTGCATTGTCAACGTATTATTGGTTAATAGTTTCTATCTCTGATACATGATAGCGGCACCATTTAGTGCTTTATATTGCCAAAAATACAAAGAGTACTAGGGTTAGTCCTTCCGCTCACCCGTGCCGACGTGTTTAGTAGATAGTCTCTCCGATCGCCGACACATAACTATCGATGGTGTTTAGTGCTTGGGATTGCTGACAATGCAAAAGTATTGAGGTTTGAGTCACCGACACATAGTGCTTAGAGCTTTCGATCGCCGATAGTTTTATTTGATCGCGAAAGCCGTAGTCACTCTGTCTCCCGTTGTTGCAGCTGCGTAGTGAACTATCCGCCCGATGCTTAGTGATTATGCCTGCTGATAGGGTTTTTTCCCCGCTGATACATTTTACTGAGGGTTTTCCACGATGGGGAACATAATACAGAGTCTCATGTTTTGGAGATTAGCAGTAACGGAATTGTAGTTCAAGCTTGTATCAGAGGATTTTGAGTTAGTTCAGATGTGAATTGGATTAAGATGAAGAATCTTTGCTATCAGGGTTGGCATTTTGGTTGCAGATAGGGTTTTAAGCATGACCGCAGGATTTTCTTTTTACCTTGTAATGTTTATTTTCATGCATTAATACTATGTATAGTTCGTTTTACAGAATGCATATGGAGGAGGTAAACAGACTGATACAATTTTTTGTTTTTTTGGTAAAAGCTAAATGGTCTAAGGACATGCTATGTTTATGACAGGGTGATTATTGTAAAGAAGATATTTCTAGAATACAAAAGCAGAAGAGGAAGAGAATTGGCTGAAGAATGAGGAAGAAGAAAGAAAGAGAGCTGCAAAGGAGGTAGCAAGGAAAAAAGAGAAAGAGAAGAAGAAAGTGAGGGTCTGAGATTAACAGGATCTCAAAAAGACCAACAAATTACTGAGCAGATCAATAGTAGCAGAGGCCCAGGCTTGGAAAAGGTTCATCAGCGACCAAGATGGTCCCTCTTCATAAAGTGCTTTTAAATTTTAATTTAAAATGTAACATATTGTATAAATTATGAGCACATACTACAAGACAAAAATTTGGAACTGAAAGGTTGAGGAAGCCTTCAAGTCATTTGGGGGAAGCCCAAAGGTTTTGATTTTTGTATAAATATAGGATAGTTAGATGTAGAAGGTGGAATTTTTCCTAGATCATTTGTGAGAGTATATTATAAGAAGAACTATTTCCTTTTTCAATAAAGAACTACAAGTTTCCTACTGGAGAAAGCTTGGTGGAATGTTTCAAATGTTTTGCTATGGATAAGTTGAATGTGAACTATTTCATTTTCCGCTTATGTCCATTAACTGTGAGATAATTCTAACTCATTGAATCTATGTTCATGTTATGAATGCACTCTAGTTTATCTGTGAAATTTCCACTGTTAGTAATGAAGGTTGTCATAAACAATAAGCTATCTTGTTGTTCATATTTCTATTGATGTTAATGTGTTTTGAAATAAGTATCAACTATCTGTAATTTTTCTTAATGCATGCACAGAATTACATTACTCATTGATAACTGATCATTTTGCTCCCTAGGGATAGGTTAGATAGTTAAATTTAGTTTCTTGCTGTGTGTGATTTAGATGCGAGAGAGTTAAGATGAGAGGTAAGAACCTACGCATCACATTGTGACGCTCCTCATTATCTCTATCAATCTGCATTTTTAAATAGGCACTTGCACATCATACTTAAACACAAAAAACTAAAAATATACACGGTGGACCGGGCCGTAACTGGTAAAACGTTTTAATTTATTTCTTGATCTATGGTAACCGGACCGTAAACCGGATGGATTCCCCATACCAAACAATAACGGGGTAGTTGGGAACGTTTATTGGGGAGAATCCCTAACTGTTGTTACCAACGATTTTCCAGGCCTCAATAGTATTTGGTGCTAGAAGGAGGGCCACTAGTGCATGGCTGGCCAGGGAAACTCATTTCTTCGAAATTACTCCACCAGTGATAGTTTTGAAAGTAGCTTGTTTCACAAATCCACTCCTGAAGATAAAGAGAAAGGCTATCTATATCCTGTAGATAACGAGGTAGTTGATGATTTGAGAATAATTAGTACGGCATATGTGAAGAATATCGGAGGATTACCGATTATTATTGTCTTACCCAGAAGATAATATCAGAAGAAAGATCTCCCTAAGTTAGAAGATTCAGTGTTTGGTATAATATCTTGAAAAACTGGTAGAAGCAGCCTTACAACAAGTTGACCAGCCTTTGAATCAATTGGACCTAGATTCACCTTACTGTTCACCTTTTCGGACCCCTGTTTAGTCACCACCTCATTCTCCACTCAGAATCATGGCTCATGTAAATGCAAACCAACTACGTCCACCACTTGCTTGAAAAGCTAGGTCACCTTTAAATTTGACACCTCCCTTGCATGATTTGCCTCAAGCTTTTAACAAGATGTTACCCAAGTTTGAACCAGGTGAAATATTTTTGGTAGATGATCATTTACAATGTTTTTACTTGGCTATAGAAGGATTACGAGTTCGGGAGCATGAAGATGTAGTGTGTAGATTGTTTCCCCACACTCTGAAAGGAAAAGCAGCCTCATGGTATTTTGCACTTCCTGCAAATTCAATCATAGATTGGAACACATTTGAGAGAATGTTTAGAAGTAAATATGTAGTTCAAAAAACCCATGCAGCCTTGATGAAGGGGTTATGTGCTCTAAAGAAAGAAAGAAAAGAAAAAGTACATGATTTCACTCAAAGATTTGTTGCTTACCTAAAAAATTTTACTACAGCTGATAAGCCATCTGAAAAATCTCTGATTGAATACTATACTTTAGTGCTAGGGCCTGACTTGGCCATGTTTTCCAAGATATCAGTCAAACCTATGTTATCATAAACTTATGAAGAAGCTAAGAGGGTAGAGTATGAGATGGGGAGCATAGAAAATTATCCCGTGCAGTCGGAAGAAAAAACTTTTGGAGGTAAGAAACCTTTATTACTGACTAAGCCTAAAGATGAGCGATCAGAGGATTTTGAAGGGATGTTGAAGATGATGCAAAAGTTATCCAACAGAGTGATAGATTTAGAGAGGGAAAGAGAGGCTCACAAATTGTATAAGCCTTACTATAAGGAAAGGGAAGACAATAGTCAACCTAGGCCTCCTCCACATATTCTTGCAACAATGAATTTAACTGATGTAGGCATGGATAGTTTTTGTACTTTTCATCAACAGCCTCATTCTGAGAAGAATTGCCCTCAATTGATAAAATATATGACATTGGTAATGAATCAGTTATTGGACTCCAAACTAACAAAAATTGATAAAGAGGAAGAAAAGGGCAATCAATCCACATAAAAACATGAGGAGGATACTCTGGTTTTATGGGACTGTGTCTCATTGTTTGATACAGAAAAGGAAGGTTCTTTGAAACAAGAGGAAACATTGGAAACCAATGTGACAACAAGAAGTTAGGGTTTGTTAAAATAAAACAATTCAATACTTTCGAAGATCAAGAAACTTCAGGAAAATATGGAGAAGATACAAAAGAACACTACAAATGTTAAAATACTAGAATTTACCATTTCAAGTCAAGATCCAAAGAAAATTAACATACCTATTAATCCCGTTGAAGATAAAATTGATAATGTCAAGAGAAATCCCAAAGAGCATGAGATGGGGCATGAAATTGTGGAAGACATTCAAAAGGCTAAGGTAAATATCTCATTGTTTGAAATGTGTAATGTACCTCAGCAGAAAGAGAAATTGTTACAAGCAGTTGAAGTACCAGAAAAAGAGCTTCCCACTGACAACCAACCTGAAGAAGAAGTTGTTGAAGCAAGTGTGGGAGGTAAGTATAAGTTTAAAACCCCACCATTTCTCCTCACTTTTGATATTTTCAACTATAAGGTGCACAGCTGTTTAGTAGAATTAGGTGCATCAATCAATGTTATGCCACTTTCATTCTGCAAGAGAATTAATGCACAGCCTAAACCATCCACTTGGCAAGTTATTCAATTAGATAGGACAACTGTGAAAGTAATAGGAGAAATGGAAGATGTTCTAATTCGCTTATCTGCAAATGAGAAGGTATGTTAGTACATCGATATTGTAGTAGTAGACATACCTGATGTCTATGGACTTGTTTTGAGTTGATACTGGTTGGCAAGGCTAAATGGATACTTCACATCAGATTAGTCACATATGTGGTTGCCTCATAAGGGAAGTCCCAATCAGATAAAAATATTAAGAGAGCCTTACATGAAGTACAATGTTACTCAGTTCGAGGGAAAAATGAATTAGTGAATTCTATGTTGGGAAATTACTTCATTGAATTGGAACCGAGAAATTACCAAGCTAAAGAAGCCAACAATATATCTAACACCCAGCCCGATCTCCTTCAATTTTCTCGAGTTGATGAGATTGGCTGCAAAATAGTAGATTTAGTTTCAGATGTAGTTTTTAATTCAAGTTCTGTAGTACTAGATAATGGGTAGGCCTTTTCAAATTGCAACCAAACNGAAGAGAACTTACCAGTTAGTGGTTTAGTTCTCCAACTTTATGTTTCTTGATTTTTATTTCTTGGTTGTCTTGTACATAAATAAACTGATTGCTTTGTTTTGATTTGAATTGCTTGTTTTTGTTTATTTTAGTTAGGTTTTGATTGATTTTAATAAAGAAGCAAACTTTTGGTTGCATGGAGTTCATCAAAATTTTGGATTAACTAAAATCCTTGATTATAAGACTGTGTACTATTGATTTATTTGAAAGAACTTCTTCTAGTTCAGCAGTTTTTCTAAATGTCTATGAACACATTGAAGTCCTACTTAATCCTTGTAAATTAACTCAAGATCAAAAGGTATGGAATACTATTTTGAGGCTCCATCCATCTCACATTTAAAATTGTCTTAGGGGGTGACAACAAAAGACCCATGGAGAGGAAGCATGGTAAACAGTATATTATATTTAAATGATCCCATGCCAAGAATTGAAAGCCAAAAGGAAAATAAGAGTAAAAATCTCCTAAGAAAAGAATTATGTATCAAAAAAAAGTATTGAACCATATGAGTACAAGATTTCCAAATTTTTTCTCCGTCCGTGAGCTGAAAATTAAATACATCTCTCAAACAAAAGGACACTATGGATAAAGGAGCCTGAATAAAAAATTCAGAAGGCATGCAAGAGGACTTATAAAGGACAAAAAGTCCAAAAGCACGAAAGTGCAAATAGGCATGGGAATGAGGAACAAACGAATATTTCTGTTTACCATATGTTACAATCCTATGGTATCCAAGCTGGGAGCTACCCGAAGACAGAGGTAAAAAATGAAATTCATATTCCTAGCCTTAAAAGAGTTATCTAGACTTTGAAATCTTGGTTTCCATTTTCCCTAAATTGATTAAAAGTACATACATCTGCCATTGGTAAATCTAGACATCAAGAAGAATTCAACATGTTGGTATTTATTTTCAAACAGTTTGTTACATAAAGAAGAAATTGTCGAGAGATCTATGTTCACCAGGTAGTTGCCAATTGTTGCAGCTGCAACAATTTCCCAAATTTCTAAAAATTTTGGACCCTCCTTTTGATTTTATCTAGCCCAAGTTTGTTTAATCTCTTTAAATATTTCTTGGATGTCGCATTTTCTCTGCTTAAGAAATTTATTGTTGGAAGCTCAATCAACTATTTTTTGTCGCTGTTTCGGGAGTTGAATGATCTAATATTATCGTCTTTTTCACCGACACCGCGGAAACTGTGGAGTCTTTGTTTTATTTGAACACTTAACTTTTGATTTTTAGATGATTTTTCACTGTCGAAAGTCTATTAATGTTTGCATCGGTGCATTAGTTATCTATTCCACCGACGTTTTGGAAGGAAAAAGATGAACATCCCGATGGACAATTTTATCCTCGTCGATTCTGTGGCCTTTATTGTTCAAACCTTTTGATTTTTTGATGACTGTGTTTTTATTATCAGAATGTTTTTGACAAGCGATTGGAGGTTTAGTCCTCTACGACACTACCGTTTTAGAGGACTTGTCCTCTGCATTGCCAACACTATGGAGGCATTCATTTTTAAATTTCTGACCTTTAGCACTTAGTGGTCCTGATCACCAATGCAGAACCATAGTTGTTTGTGAGTCCGCTGTTGTGGCTGTCGATCAGACTATTTGCGCCGATGTGTTAATGATTAGTATTTTAGATCTCCAATGCATAAATATCACTGGCATTTATTGCTCAGAATTTCTGGCACTATAGGAGTTTTGAGGTTTGAATCGCCGACGCATAGTGCTTAGAGCTCCTGATCACCGATGGTTTTGTGATCTGCGGAACCCACAGTCAGTTTGTTATCCGCTGTTGTGGCTATCAATCAAAATTTTCTCCAATGTTTATTCCTTTGCATTGCCAATGCAATATTGGTTAGTAGTTCCAATCTTTGATACATGATACCGGTGGCGTTTAGTGCTTTATATCGCCAAAAATACAAAGAGTACTGGGGTTAGTCCTTCCGCTCGCCGGTGCTGACTTGTTTAGTAGATCATATCTCCGATAATCGATGCATAACTATCGGCGACGTTTAGTTCTTGGGATCACCGACACTACGGAAATCTTGAGGTTTGAGTCATCGATGCATAGTGCTTAGAGCTTCCGATCGTTGATGGTTTTATTTGATCACGAAAGCCGTAGTTAGTCTGTCTCCCACAGTTGTGGCTACTTAGTGAACTATTCGCCCGATGCTTAGTGCTTCAGCCTACCGATAGGGTTTTTCCCCATCGATACCTTCTACCGAGGGTTTTCCACGATGGGGAACATAGTACAGAGTCTCGTGTTTTGGAGATTAGTAGTAGCGGAATTGTAGTTCATGCTTGTATTGGAGGATTTCGAGTTAGTTTAGATGCGGCCTAGATTAAGATGAAGAATCTTTGCTATCAGGGTTGTCATTTTGGTTATAGATAGGGTTTTAATCATGACCACATGATTTTCTTTTTACCTTGTAATGTTTCTTTTCATGCATTAATACTATGTATAGTTCATTTTACAGAATGCATATGGAGGAGGTAAATAGACTGATACAGTTTTTTGTTATTTTGGTAAAAGCTAAATGGTCTAAGGACATGCTATGTTTATGACAGGGTGATTGATGTAAAGAAGATATGTCTAAAATACAAAAGCAGAAGAGGCAGAGAATTGGTTGAAGAATGCCGAAGAAGAAAGAAAGAGAGTTGCAGAGGAGGCAACAAGGAAGGAAGAGAAAGAGAAGAAGAAAGTGAGGGTCTGAGATTAACAAAATCTCAAAAAGACCAATAGATTACTAATCAGATCGATAGCAGCAAAGACCCAGGCTTGGAAAAGGTTCATCAGTGACCAAGCTGGTCCCCCTTCATAAAGTTCTTTTAAATTTTAATTTAAAATGTAACATATTGTATAAATTATGAGCACATGCTACAAGACAAAACTTTGGAACTGAAAGGTTGAGGAAGCTCAAAATTCATTTGGGGGCAGGCCAAAGGTTTTTCTTTTTGTATAAATATAGGATAGTTAGATGTAGAAGGCGGACTTTTTCCCAGATCATTTGTGAGAGTATATTGTAAGAAGAACTATTTCCTTTTGCAATAAAGAATTACAAGTTTCCTGCAGGAGAAAGATTGGTGGAATGTTTCAAATGTTTTTCTATGGATCAGTTGAATGTGAACTATTTTGTTTCCAACTTATGTCCATTAATTGTGAGATCGTTCTAAGTCATTGAATCTATGTTCATGTTATGAATGCACTCTAGTTTATTCTGTGAAATTTCCACTGTGAGTAATGAAGGTTGTCATAAATAATAAGCTATCTTGTTGTTCATATTTCTATTGATGTTCATGTGTTTTGAAATAAGTATCAACTCTCTGTAATTTTTCTTAATGCATTCATAGAAATACATTACTCATTGATAACTGATAATTTTTATCCCCAGGGATAGTTTTGTTAGTTAAATTTAGTTTCTTGCTATGTGTGATTTAGATGCGAGAGAGTTAAGACGAGAGGTAAGAACTTGCACATCAAATTGTGACACTCCTTGTTATCTCTATAAATCTGCATTTTTAGATAGGCACTTGCACATCATACTTAAACACAAAAAACTAAAAATATTCACTGTGTACCAAGCCGTAACCGACAAAATGTTTTAATTTGTTACTTGATCTATGGTAGTCGGACCGTAAACCGAACGGATTCCCCATACCGAACAATAATGGGCTAGTTGGGAACGTTTATTGGGGAGGATCCATAACTGTTGTTAGCTGCAATTTTCGAATCCTCAACACATCTATATGCCTTCTTGGTGGATGAATATCCTAAAAATATACCTTTGTCATTCCTTGAATGAAACTTCCCAAGATCATCCTCATTCCTTTTAATGTAGCATTTGTTGCCAAACACTCTGAAGTATTTGACTAAGGTTGGTCTTCCATACCATAGTTCATAAGGAGTCTTATCCTTATTCACTCTGATTTGTCCTCTATTAAGTATATAGACAACTGTGTATACTTCTTCTCTCCAATATGCATCTCACAACTTTCCTTCATTAAGCATTGTTCTGGCAGCTTCTTGGATTGTTCTATTCTTCCTTTCAACAACACCATTCCACTGAGCAGTATTTGCAGCTAAAAATTGTCTTTTAATCCCATGTATTTCACAAAAATAATTGAACTCATTTGAGGTAATCTCTCCTCCATTGTCTGATCTAATACATTTGATTTTCTGATTTATCTTATTTGCAACCATTGCTTTGAAGATTTTGAATTTTTCAAAAGCTTCTAACTTTTCTTTGAGAAATGTTATGAAGGTCATCCTTGTATAGTCATCAATGAGCAGCATAAAATAGTATTGTCCTTGAATACTTTTAGTCCTTGTTGGTCCACAAATATTAGTGTGAACTATTTCTAGAGGATGCGAGGTCATATGTTCTTTTTTTTTGAAACTGGATTTATTTTCCTTCCCATGTTGAGAATGTCCTCAAAGTGAATTTAGATCTTTCACAATTTTAGGCAAGTATCTCACAGCTTCCTTCTTACTTACCTTCACAATATTATCAAAGTTCAAGTGTCTTATTATTCTGTGACATAACCAACTTTCATCAACCATACTCAAGTGGCATTGATTTTCATTTTCTAGGAGGTATACATTGTTTGAACTTCTTACAAGAGTGCCAACAATTATTCCCAAGTCTTTTTTCCTGATTTCACATTTCTGAGAGTAAAAAATACAGATGTGCCCTTGGTCACATGTTTTACTTACACAGAGGAGATTACGCTTAAGGTTTTTTACTAGTAACACATTTTCTTCTTTGATATTACTATTGATAGTAGTTGTAACTTTGCCAAGTATTTTGGAAGACTTATTGTCTCCAAATGTGACTCTACCCTTATTATCTTTGAATTTTATGAACCTGGTTGGATCGCCTATCATATTTTTTGAACACCCACTCTCTATATGCCATAGATCTCATTTCTCTGTTGCGCATAGGGAAATCATAGATCTCTCATTTTCTTCCTTTTTCTTCCAATCCTTATTTTGTTTTTTGTCTTGAATCTTACTCACAACAATATTCTTTGTAGGAGTCATTAGTTTACAATTTATTGCCATATGTCCATAGTTATTAAATTTGTAACACTCTAGGTCATATATTTGAAGAAGTGTAAAGAGGTTATTATTTCTTCCTTTTGGTTTGTCACTAGGTGAACGCTTCTTGTATTCTCAAAACTTTCTAAGGGTTTTGCAATTTAACCATTTGTGACCCAATTCATTACAAGCGTAACAATGACCCAAAAACATATGCTCATATCTATTTGTCACTAGTCTTTATGACACTTCATTTGTTTTGTTTTTCCCATATGAGGATGGACCAGATTTCTTGCTTTCTTCCCTTTTTTCATGGGACTTTTTATTATATCAGCATAGCTTCTTTTATTTCCACCTTGGTCAATGAAAGAGGAATATTCTGGCTTCTTTACTTTGTCATATCCTAGACCAGATTTATCACTTGATGGTATTTGGATACTTAAAGTATCATCTAAGACCTTTGAGTTGTTCTCAAACTTTGATTTGATAGCTTCTTCATCAAGCATTTTCCTAAGCTGTGTGATCTCTTCTTCAAACCTTTCTGAATCTTGTATTATTCTTTTGAGCTGCAATTTTAGGTCCTCTTCAATCCTTTTGGCTTCAAGGAGTTGATTTTCCAACTCTCTAATGGCATGGTTTGACTTTCTATTCTTTCTCTTATATTTTTCAAGTTCTTCAAGAGCACTAATGCATTCATCTTTTAAGTTTACTATACCTTCCTCACCCGATTCACTAGTTTTAGCTTGAGTATCATTTCAAATGAATAGAGTTCTTGTTTCTTCATCTTCACTATCTTCCATTGTGTAAAGAATTTTCTTTTTGTTTCCCTTTTTACCCTTTTTGAACTTCTTTGAGACTTCTCTCTTATCACTATTATCTTGTTTAGAGTACGGATATTTTGAATCAAAGTGTCTGATTCTTCCAGAACTAAAACACTTTAGGAGTAGCTTTCCTTTGTATTTGTGAGTCCCTCTTTCAAGTTTTTTAATAAAGAGGGATTATTTATCATCTGAAATATATGAATTCTTTTTGGATGGAGCTTCAGGCTTCTTTGAATATTTTATGGCTTTAAATGTCGCCTCTTTTCTTGAAGGATCGTTCTTCTCCTTTCTCATCTCATATGCATTGAGAATCCCATGTAGTTCATCTACCGTCACAATATCAAGGTCACTTCGTTCTTCTAAAGTGGAAACCTTTGTGTCATACTTCATTGGCAATGTTCTTAGTACCTTATCAACTACTTCTCTTTCCTTTAATTTTCCTCCAAGGCCTCTAATAGCATTTAAAACTTCATCTACTCTTAGAAGGTATTCTCCAATGTTTTCTTCTTCTTTTATTTTTAGGATCTCAAACTTCCCTCTATATGTCTAAATATTATATTCTTTAACCCTGGATTCTCCTTCATAAATAATCTTTAACTTATCCCAAGCTTGTTTGGCAGTTTTGCATTGCATGAATTTTACAAATACAGTTTTTGTTAATCCACTCAGGATGGAATTTAAGGATTTTGCATTACCCTCATATTGGCCTAGCTCCACACTGTTTTTAGGTAGGTTGTCATCTTTATTTTGGTATTGTCTTGTAGTTGCTACAAAAACCTTCCATCCAAGAGACATTATATGGAAGTTCATGCTCTCACTCGAGTATGCATAATTTTCTCATGTGAATAGTGGTTGTCTATTAGTGGCTAACCATTCTAGTTGATCCATAATGGGTTTTATTCAGGATCTTCATTTCAGTGGTTAAACTGTAATGAAGGAACCCACTTTGATGCAAATTGTTAGAATATTGAACATTACTAAGAGGGAGGGGGGTGAATCAGTATTGTTAAATTTTATAATTTAAAACTACTTTTAACATTAATCATTAACTCTCTGAATCAACAAGAAACATAGAACACAGATTTTATTGTGGAACCCAATTGGGAAAACCACCAGTACGTCCTATTACTCGAAAATTATATTTACAAATAGTTTCTTCTTGCTACAATAGACAAGGATGGCACCACACCCTATTTACCAGCAACTACTAGAAGCAGGTTACAAACTCCTAATTTTATCAGCTTCTACTGAAAGGATGCTACAACACCCTATTTACCAGCTACTACTGGAAAGACGGTACAACCCCATGGAGGCCTACAGCCCGCCCTAGCACCACCCTACCACCCTAGTATGTTTTTATATTTTTTCTAGATCTTCTTTATGATTACTGTCATTGGTTCTTCTTTGATCTCTGTCTACGGCTATTACTTCATTAATCTGGATCACAGAGATGCCTTCTTTTCTCTTTGAACTTTAGCTTAAATATTTCCTCCATACCTTTACATCCTCATACTTTTTCAATACTCACAACCTTTCACTCTGAAGATGTTCCTCTTCATTAAACATTATTATGGACACTCATATCCATTCATAAACACGCTTTTTTGAAAATAATTTGTCTATGTTAATATTAAAAACAAATTATGTTTGTTAGTCAGTCCTTAGCTGCTCATCCTTACTTGACTGTACAATCTTTTAGTTAGGTTATATGTTTAGCAGAACCGCTAAGTCTGGTAACCTGACTAAAATATTGTATCATCGTATCGATGACATTGTCACCTTTTCTCAGTATATTGGTGTATCGACGTATCGGCATATCATTCGATTGTATCGGTGACATTGTCACCTTTTCTATATGTATTGACATATCGGTCGATTGTATTGGCGATATTGTCTAATTCATACCAATTTTATCGACTTCCTTATCCCTTTTCTTCCAATTTCGGGGCATGCGACCATTTCAGAAAAAAACCCTGAGTTGAATTGAACACTTGGCAAGCTTTGTTATCGATAATGCTTTCTCAAACTCTCCGATCGTTTCATCCCCCACTCATTAGTCACCTCCGATGGTGTCGACGTATTTCTTCTAGTTGTGCTGAAACAATATTTTCCCAACCTCTCTGATCGTTTTGGCGATACTCGATGAGTTACGTCGGTATGGATGATTCAGTCGACAATTTCCCAGCAACTCGATGAGTAACATGGACATGGATGATTCAGCTGACCGTTTCGGAGAGACTTAGTCAATTTCCAAATTTTTCATAGTGTTCCAGAATGATGTCAAATTGCAACAATGACTTCCTAATAGCACCAGAACACCATTATGTGGTTTCTTAGCCTCCTCACACATGCCACATCATCACTTCCTTTTACACAAATGAACTTTTTGACATCAATGACAACCATACTCAACAACCACATCATCACTTCCTTTGACATTAATGACCTTCTTTGACATTGATGACAACTAAACTAAACAATTTTTATTGAAGATTGATTATTGGTTCTTCAAATACGGCCTTCATTTTCTAATTATTGCATTATTTTTTCCTCGAATCACTTAGATAATTTAAGTTTTATAATCTAAAATTTTTGGGCATTTTTAGGTTTTCTAATTTACCAATACTCTTTTGTTTATGAGTCCACTTTTTTTAAAACTAAGATGACAAACACTGAGATGGAATCCATATACCCATTGCAATATACATGTGTTATTTGTTTAAAGTTGTAAAATTCTCGTGTTTCATTGTAATATGGGTTGTAATATCAAAGTTGTAATCTGCATGTATTATTCATTCACATTTTTAGGCCGTTCACACAAGATAGATGAAAAATCTGCAAGTTACAAAATCACATTTATTTGAAATTCAAATGTGATATGCAACTTGCGGATTTTTTACCTAAAAAATTAGATCCATAATTTGGTATTTAAAATTTAGGATCTAATTTTTTACATAATTTAGGATATTATTTATTTCCCTTTCATAAATAAGATTTAAAATTTACAAAGTTTAATATTTTGATATGAATTTGATTACTTTATTACTCTTAACATAAATAACATTTAAAATTTATAAAGTTTAATCTTTTGATATGAATTTCAATGTGTATAATGTTAACTTTTTGAATTATTTACTAAGTTTAATATTTTGATATGTATTTCATTTTCTTAATTTTTTTAAGTATTAATATGAATCAAAATGTTTAAAATTTTATATAAATTTTAATATTTTGATATTAATTCCAATTTATATAATGTTATTTTTTAAATGATTTTCATTAACACTAAATCATTCCCTTTTTACTGTATTACTACTTAATTACCCACTATTATTTATGGAATATGTCAGGGGACTAAAGCCATTTCATATATTAATTTGTAAATGATTTTCATTAACACTAAATCATTCTCTCATTACTATATTTCCCTATTGTTATTGTTTATGGAGTATTGCATGGGACTAAGTCCATGGCATATATACTAAAAGTCACATCCAATTTTGATTGTGACATGAAATTGCAATGTCATGCATATGTGATGATTTTATGTATTGTAAATATATGTCATGCATATGTGATGATTTTATGTATTGTAAATTTGACTATTTTTTAAGAATTAGAAAATCCTACCTTCTCATGGATGGATAGAAGGCTAGACTAGTAGATTCTAACTATTGATTTGCATGTTAGCAAACATATTGTTGTATGTTCATGCATATTATCAACATTTTAACACGGTATGAGAGATAGTTACTATGCTCTACCTTCTTTAGTCAAAATTTCATTAAAACATTGTTACAAGCATCAAAATTCAATGTTAATTTTTATTGTGCCCCCTTTATCTTGTGGATCTACAATTAAATATAGTCACCCACTTATGGTTTATTTCATATGTGTATTTTTTATATTTATATGCATTTTTCTCAAGATATGATCTTGCATTTGTGTTTGAAGCAACATTTAAAGTGCAGATTGGTTGTTGGTTTTTAAAAAATGGCCTCTATTTTCTCATTATTGATTTTTTTTCCTATACTCACTTCGGAGAATTTAAGTTTTATAATCTAATTTTTTGGAGAATTTTTAGGTTTGCTAATTTACCAAAACTATTTTGTTGATCAGTCCACTATTTTTTTTCCAAACCTAATTTTTCTTGATCTAGGAGGTTGTCTTGAGTGATTTGTTTTTTTATGATATCCATTCTTCTAAATCTAGCTTTTGCACTACATATGCACATTGTCCCTCCTCATACAACACTGTATGGTTTTTTTTGTCTATTTCTATGCAATTTTTTTGTTTATAAAGCAATTTGAAAAGTTTTGTGATTGGTTTACCCTTGTAGGGTGGATTTATCTATTTGCAAGTTGGCATTTACTTGCTACAAATTTTATTTGTCTTGCTTTCTAACATTATTTTGGCACCCTTTTTGGTTTGTTTTTTTTTTCGACTCTTTCATACATGAATTTATCTTTCATAGAAGTCATTTATACTTATTACCAGCCGTAATTTCCAGTTTTTTGGTTGTCTTTTACTCCTACTTTTTTCCCTCCATATGAACATCCATGCCTTCGACTTCCCTCTTGCTCGTGGTATATCTCGTTTGTGCCAGTGTTAAATGATTTCGAGGCTTCCTAGTGTGTTAGGTTCTTGTAATAAATTTCATTAGGGATTTATTGTGTTGGGTTTGCATGTGTGCCACGGTTTACATATTGATTTACATGATATGTGTGTGTCTGTGTGTGTGTATGTAATGTAAAGCAATACGTAAACCCTAGCACACACACAAACCCAACACACTAAATCCACAATGAAATTTCTTACAAGAACCTAGCACTGTAAGATGTTGATAAGTTTGGGTTATAGTTGTCATTGATGTCGAAGGTGTTCATGAATGACAAAGGAATAACCAGTGGATATGATGGGAGGACAAACTCGGTGAAAGACTAAAATAGTGATGGCATGGCATGGCATAGTTGAGGATGTGGCATGTGTTGAATTATCGTAACTTCGAAGAATATTCTAAATGTATTTTATTGGTCCCTGATGTTCCTATCGGGAGAATCATTTGTATTTCTTTGTACCCCGATGTTCCTGTCAGGCGAATTACTAAGAGTCATGAGGAAGTCCCCTACGTTGTAAGTCGGGTCATTAGTACCCTCGAGAATATATTATTATATTAATTTAGACTATTTATGTCTACTCGAGCCTACATAACTGAGTTAAGTTTACTCGATCCTACATAAGTGGTTTAAATGTCAAATGAACAAACACTACTACAAAATGAGGAATTAGTGACTACGTGACTAAAAATTCTAGTCACCACAGGTTTTTCAAGTGATTGAAAACTAAATATGAGCAATTTTGATTGACCCAACTATAAACAACTAAAATTCACGACTACTTTAGTCACCAGTTAACAAATATGACTAGATAATAAGTGACATAGTTAAAAATGACTAACATAAATGACCAATTTAGTGAGTGCATAAAAATGACTAGCTAGAAGAATATGAATTAGTCATTTATGTTACTCAATTTTAATTGTATCATGGAAAATTGCAATTTCGACAATGAAGTGTAAATTTTGTAAATTGTCTACCTTCTATCTCCAACCATATGTAGGTTAACGATTCTGAATCCAAAATGGAATTTGATGGGTTAGGGGTTAATAATTTTGGTATTTAATTGAAATTGCTACCATGGATAAAATAACATTGAAGAGAATTTGGAGGCTCTTGAAGAGGCGGGACATGGATTTTACAGCTCTAGAGTCAAAATCACCTTCTTCCCTTACAAAATCTCAGGTAAGTTTCTTGGTTTACTGTGAATTGATAACTTTTTCTTGATCATATTGGTTATAATACTGAAGCATAGGTAGCTAGGTTAAAATTGATGGTAGGTTTCTTAGTTTACTATGAATTTTTAACTTTTTCCTGATAATATTGGTTATAATATTGAAGCTTAGGTACATAGGTTAAAATCATAGGTAAGTTTATTGGATTATTGTGAATTTTTAACTTTTTCTTGATAATATTGGTTATAATACTGAAGCTTAGGTAGGTAGGTTAAATTCACAGGTAATTTTCTTGGTTTACTGTGAATTTTTTACATTTCCTTGATAATATTGGTTATAATATTGAAGCGTAGGTAGGTAGGTTTTTTTGAAAATGTTGAAGTGAAAGAAGAATAATTCCATTCTATCTTGAAACAAGTTAACAAATGTCAATGGAAAGAAATTATGCTTCCTGATCTTCTATTCAATCCTTAATCCCATTAGTCTTGGGTTGCATTCATATGTTTCAATTCTTATTCCCATTTGTAGTGTTTCCAGATTGGTCTCTTCATAACCCTTGCATAAATTGGCATCTTGGTTCATTTACCTTGACTTAGAGATTTGGATAGGCTTGTTGAACGTTTCAAGTAATGTTGAGTCCATATTGCTTTGATCGTCTCCATATTTCATTTTCCAAATTTTGAGACTATTTGACCCTTTCGATGGCCAATCAAAGTTTCGGCAAGTTAAAATCTATTGCATCTTGTTAGTTGAAATTTGTAAATTTTGCACCCTCCAACTAATTTGCTGGTCATGTCCTTTATCTTTTTTCTCACTATGCATATATCCACAAAGTTGTAAATGTTCTCCATGAGTACCTCTTTGCAAAAAAAACCAATATCCTTTTTTTGTTTAAAAAATGGAAAAGACCCATAAAAACATCTCTTCTTCTAGGATATCTTAAACCATTCCTTTTTAATTTTTCCCAAGCCCTATCCTTTACCCATTTTCTCATTTAAACCACCTTTCCCAAAGCTATTACCCAAATAAAAAATGAAAAATATATATTTTGAACATCTCCTCCCAATACATTCAAATATATTTTCTATTCTTAAAAGGCCTCTTCAAACTTCCTTTATGACCTACCATTTTTCTATCCCTCCTTAAGCTTTTGTGATTATTTAAAAACTAGCGTGCCCTCGAAGTGGGGGAAATGAAACGTCAAAGATAAATTCAATATATTGTAAGATGAAATAAATTTGTGTGTATATAGAGATAATAACTATTATGTGTTGAATGCAAGTCTTACGAATCTATGGTAGGAATTGTAGTCAATAAAACTAAAAGGAAAATGCTCTTGCAGTACTAATAAGCTATAAATAGAAACCCATGTAGTCTATGGAAAGTAAAATGAATTGTACATTAATTTGTCACACAATAAAGTATACATATGTGAGTAAAACAATAAAGGTATAAGTAGTGATCAAGTTTGACTCTAATTATATTTGCAATCAACATTGGTATTTTCATTTGATGGGGGGGTGCAATGATTGAGGGTTGCAATTTTAAGTGTGAAATAGACAAAGAATGGAAGCATGCCTTTTCCTTCATTCAAAGTGAGACATATGGAATGTATTTCATCTTTGAACAGTGTTTGAAGGAGAATTATGGTGCAATTCACATTCCTTTTAATGTTGTATAAGGTCAAGACTTGGGGTTCATTGTTTCCAATGTCAATGGTTGATGTTGTTAATGTCATCATTGGGATTTATGGATAGTCAATGCCCAAGACATATTGAGAGGGATTTGTTTCTTGTTACTTTGATTTATGGGTGGAATTGGTATGTGATTTGTTTGAGATTAGTCCCATGGAGGACCAATGTAATTAAAAAATGCCATGAAAACATAGGATGGTAACTTAGGAGGGCTAGATCCAGGTGTTTATACAATTTGCATGACCACGCCGACTGAACCATTTAGTAATCATGATTGAAACGATAAATTGTAGGATAGCACTACTTGCTTCCCTACACAACAATATTTGGTTTTTCTAGTTGATGAGAATCATCTTGCTTTGGATCATAACCATTGGTGAAATTTGTGACAATAGGCGTAGTTAATGCTTGGAACATGTATTTGTTAAAACTATTTGCAATATTGTTTGTTGAAAGAGATGGATTGATTTGTCAAATCTTGAACACACCTCTGTCGACAATAATCTATTATTCCTAAAGGAGAGGAGGCTCTAGTGTTCCAAGGTTGGTGTAGCATTGTGGATGTTTGTCAATAGCTGTCAGAAACAAAGTTGGGTGACATTAGTACCCCTTTGAAGGAAGACTCTTTGCAAAATCTAAATCCTTTATGAATTTGATTGTCAAATAAAAACAAGAAATTATGGTTTCAAATCCAATTCCATAACCAAATGCACTGATCATTGCATAACCATAGGATGCAAGTGAGTATCCCCTATATATTTTATGTTCCCAAGCACTACAGGAGATGGGAACTCTCCATCGATGGTGCTAGGGCCTACAGTCATTGTCCATGCCATCGAGTTGGAAATTGCAGAAGGAGCTATCCTTTCATTACCTGTTGAACAAAATGCAAAAACACCTTTTTGAATGGCTCCGAGAGCTCCAATCGTTATAGCATCAAAATCGTAAGAGATATCCAAAGGTTGATCAGTAATACTTACACGAAGCCCCAGTGAGAGGGATAGCAAGTCGACTCCATAAAAAATATCTCCATTAGAAACTAAGGAATCGTGTGTATTGTACCTACAATGGAGTGAAGTATCCAAGCTTTTCAAACATAGCCTGTGTACATGTAAAACATAAGATTATCCTTCCAAGAGAAACCAAGGAATCATGTGTACTAGATAATACCTATTGAAATGTTAGTAGATTTTACATATGACTATACATTTTGACATTTCTGCATTTCATAGAGACTATTTGTATAATAAAAATTATAGTTTATAATTTAGTTAAAAAATTAAATACAATCCTTTTATTTTTATGTAATAGATGGTGCAAGATCTATGCAATTAGGAGTTTAAGAAATTACATTACAAATTTTTATTAGATTAAGTATCAATATGCAAGGTTGTCGTTTTTTAGTATTTTAAAATAACTAAATATTTATCAATTACTTAGAACATGAACCACTATATATTAATATATAATAAAGTACTTTTATATAAAAATTTAGAACATTTTGTAAAATCTCAAAGGAAATTATATTTCTAATTTTGATTTCTTTTAATTAATTTTCAACTTTATGAGAATTATTAGAAAATTAAAAGAAACATCTCATACTTGTTTCATCTCTGTTGGTTGCTAATATTTACAGTTGCATGCATTAGTAGACATTATGTACCTTACTAAAATTTTGACATATGGCAAGCACAAACAAACGAATTCTTCACATGCATCACATAAACGAGAAAACATGTTTTACATCGTGGGATTGAATTGGTAGGTTGTTTTGGGAGACCGATCTTATTTATTGGTGATACCATTGGTTGACTTTTTTTCATGCTATTTACTACTACTTGTGATATATCCATATAAGAAATATTTTTACATTACCTCACTTGAAATTTTTCTAATTTTATGCATTTTGATCCAAATTTGGTGAAGCATAAAGTGCATGTCTCATGAGCTTCATCCCAACCGTCTCAAAGTAAGAAAGGAACGGTATGCTGATTATTTTTACCACCTAGTTTCAAAAAAATACTCTCTTTTTTTTCCATTGCTTAGAAATATATCTCATGTTTTTCATCCGCTTTGTTTAAATATCTGCTATATGAAGCCTTTGAGAGGCCTGTGAATGGATTCGTAGAAATGTTGTGGAATGGAAAATGACAAATCAGTTAGGATATAGTGCATAGGGTTCTTAGCGTGGCTTTCTAGATTGAACCTTGGCCAATCATTGATGTATTGATTTACATCAATTAGCATGGCGACGTAAAGGTGGAGAGAAACTTCGATAAAGGAACAACGACACGGGGAGCTCTCAAGGTTGTCATCAAATGAAGAAATCTACGCAGGAGAAGGTCCCTTAAATAATACCATCTGTGTAATAAAACCCTAAAATTTCCCTTAATCCTTGCCCAAGCTTTCATTTTTCCAATACCCATTCGCATTTTCATTTAAATAAATATACATAAAGTTGTTTCAGTAGGGTTTTTAGTCTCTGTTTGTAGAGGAGGATCATGAGAAGTGAATATGGTGAAAGGACACCAAGGAGAGTGTATCAAGTTGTATGTTCAAAGGATCATCCTTGGCTACAAAAGGTTGAAATCAAATCAATACCCAAACACTTCTCTGATTCAAATCGAAGGATTCAATACACCAGAGGAAGTGGACTGGTATCTTGGAAAAAAGATGGCCTATATTTACAGGGCGAAAACCAAGTAGAAGGGAAGTAATTATAGGTGCACTTGGGGCAAAGTAACAAGGCCACATGGTAACAATGGTGTTGTTAGGGAAAAATTTAGGACAAACTTCCCACCGAAGTCCATGGGAGGGAGAGTGAGAGTACAACCGCATATGGGGTTACTGTTTCTACTTGCCCTACATTAAAAAATAACAAAGAAAAACCCCTAGTGACCAACCAGCGTACGCTAACACAAGGATTGCATTCATTGGAGGATCAACACAGGGCATAGATGCACAACCTGGAAAGGGGAATCTGCTCAGAGGCACACAATTGTTGCCTAAAGAAAATGCATAATTATCAGTGTTGGAAGAGAAACAGTTACATAGGCCAACATCAAAGCATTAGTGGACAGAGTGACCACGCAGCTGAATCATATAATTTTTTTCATTCATCCATGTTGAATCCTAGAAAAGGCTCTAATGAATATGTATTCCAAGTGTTGATTTGTGGCTTATCCTCGTAGATTCTTTGATCAGAAGGATGTGACCTTTTGGATGGTGATGATTGTATATTATGCCAACCAAGGGCTTGCAAAACAAGCACTAGAACTATTTGACAAAATGTGCCTGATATCAATCAAACCTAATCGCTTCATCATTGCTAGCATTGTCTTGATGTGTGTGAACGTGGGTGCATATGTATTTCCTTTTTTCTGTCTGGATTGGAGAATACTATTAAGTTAGTGTAGGTAGCCATTTCCATTATTATAGAGTGATAGGATTTATTTGGGTCATTTTTCCTACTTTCCTAGCCCACCTTTCGACCTCAACTTCTTTTGGACCACGCAAATGAGGAGATGCACAAATTCCAACACTTTGATGATGTTTAAGGTAGTATATGAAATGTGTTTGCTTGAAAGATTTATATTGGATGAAGTTTGGGAACATTATATGATATGCAAAACTATATGATTTCTCTGAACTTGATATACATTGATTATTAATGTATTTTTACTCTAATAAACAAGATGATCAATTTAGTTTTGGAATAAATTTCTTTTAATCTGTGTTTGTTGTTCATATTTAAAAAACTTTGCTGGTATATTTGGGAGAGAAGTATGTCAAGAGTCACACATGTTACCATTTTAGTAAAAGATGAGTGACGTTATGCAGTAACACATTTAATAAGTTTATTGTAAATGGCATACCATCATATCTTTGAAAGGGGATAGCTAGTCAAAGGAGGTTGAATTGGTTTCTATGGAAAATTTAAGCTAAAGATTTCTAGAAATATTGAATGAGTTATTATAGAATGTTGTTTTTACTCTAACAAATGCATACAATATGGTGCTTAAATGCAGGTAGGCGATTTTATGCCCACAAGATTGCATTTCGTGCCATGTTTGATGGTGGCTACCTGGTATGAGTGTCATTTTGTTTTGGCATGGGATAGAAGTGGTTATCTTAAATATGGCTTGTCTCTCATTTTGTGATTCCTATAAAATTCAAGTGATATCATTTGTAGTTGTTGTAGACTGCATTGTTTACCTTAGAATTTGATATTGTCAAACATGTTAAGTGCACCGTGGCTTCAAACAATAACTAGAATTTTTTGGGGTTAAATTTGTGAACCTTCAACAGGAAAAAGAGGAAAAGGATATTGAAATTCCAAATGTAACCTGGGAATCCTTTGATCTAATGATGAGGTGATTCTTATGGTTTCTTCTATGTGTGGCTTATGGAAATAACGAAGGATTCATTCCCTATATAAAGAGTTCAAGCTGAATATGACAGAAACTATGACACGTTAGAACTCAAATATGTTTTATACAAGAATGTTTGACGATTCTTATGGGGTACTAATGTCAGATATATATACACTGGTAAAGTAGAGATGATAACAGATATTGCACAAGACCTTCTGAGAGCTGCTGATCAATATATTTTAGAAGGCCTCAAATGTTTGTGTGAATATTATATTGCACAATTATTCCTTTATTTCATTGCTGCTTTTCTTTTTTGTTATGATATTAGCCAGCCTGAGCACTGAGATCTGTGTTTTCTATTTAGGACCTTACTTTGGAGAATTTTGCAAGTATATGATCTTGTCAAGTCCTATCATGCAATTTATTTGGGTCATATATGTGTTCTGTACTTTTTGGATAACCATGAACATATGTCTAACATGTCTGGGTAAGGAAAAATTCTACATAACTTAACAGTTACAGCGAGAGCGAGTCACTTTTCAGGATTTATATAAATTTTAATAATCAATTTTTTGTGTAGCTACCCTTCCCTTGTAGAACGCTTACTACCAGAGATATGTGATTACTTGTTTAGAATATTAAGGACACATCCTTATATTCCATCATTGTAAAGGAATTCATGGTGATTTTGATTGGCTTATGTGGATGGCCTCATCTTCTCATAGAACTAGTGCAAAGAGAGGTATTTCGAAGGTGTTTCTCAGCATTGCCAAGATTACTACTAGTTATGTAGGATGCACTAATTTTTCAAGTGAAGTTGAAGTGAAATGATTGCAAGACTTCAATTGACTGTTACATTTTCAAATCTTTTCAAAATGATCCAGAATTTTGAAGTTAGATGAGCCATCAATTGATATTTGATGTTTTCTCAATTTGGTTGTGTATCTCATCTAACACTTGCAATTTTTTTTTCAGTTAACATATGCTTTTGACATTTCTACTTTGTTGATCCAATGATATGGTTGATTAGCTAAAGGCTAGAAGACTAATGTATTGAGGATTAGTGTGTTTGATTCATTTGGATGAAGAAGCCACATATGGTTTCTTAGCTGAATCCCATATTGTAATGATTAGCATTTTCCGATGTACTTGTTAGCATTTTAACTTACCCCTTCATTGATTGGCAGTTAATCACAATAGGATCTATGCAGAGGAACATGCAATCCAATCTGTGTAGTTTCTAATGATGCTACTTGCTGTTTTATCTCAACCTGTAAATGTAGCATTCCTTTTTCTATGAAGAACTTTGAAGTAAGCATTTTCCAGCTTGATTCTTTTAACAGTTATTTTGGTGCATTGGTGTAATTTTAGGTTCATGAATTATATTTTATTAGTTGCTTTAAGTGAAGTATAAAATATTAATGAAACATAAATCTTCCAACATAGAATTATGATCTGGAATGCTCTTCGTTGTTTCTCCAATTTTTAGGAGTCCAACGAGTTAATTTCAATTAGAGTTTATAGAGTTACAACTTAGTAGTTTTTTCCTATGTTCTTATGTGTTTACAGTTGTTTGTTGTGCTTTACTATCAAATACTTAATGTGACATGACATTCATAATAAAGACAATATTATACAAGCTTGCATACTGGTTGAGCTATTGAGCAATGAAAAGAGGCCACTATTCACAATGGATAAGAAACTTAGTTAATTATAAAATTCCTTGAAAATTTTGTGTTCTACATTTCCTCCCAAAAAATATTCCTAATGATTGGAATGTAAAGATTACCCCTCTAATAAATGTGGCACTTCCCTTTTATCCAAAGCCAACAATAGAATTTCTTGAAGGGGGAAGTTCACAAGGGCCCACTCAGTAGCGTGGAAAAAGGGACAGTTTTTGTAACACAAACTTGAATCCAAGGTGTGTTAAATATATAATTCCATTAAAACTTCCCATCTTTGCATTATTGTTGTGTTTAATAGCTTCTCATGTCTGCTTGTAAATTCATGCTTACCAATTTTGTGCAAATATCAATGTACATACAACAATATTACTTAACTATTGTACAAGTTGTCGTGATATCTGCATAAATGAGACAAGATATAGTGGAATGGTTAATAATGGTATGTACCTTTATGAGGTTTTTATGGTTTATGTCAATATAACTAAAGAAGAATCGACATAAATCGTTAGATTTAAAATATGAAATCTCTTTTGTGAAAATTTATGTTGACTATGGAAACGTTTTGGAAGCCAAGTAGCATTGAGAATTAATAATATTTAGGATAGGATCTCATGAAGTGCATGTGATCTTGTGTTTGAGCAGGTTAAATTCTTTAATGCTCCTCTACAACCTTCAGAAATTGTTGAGGTGAAGAAGGTTGTTTCAGAAAAAATCCAAGAAGGTGTCAATGAACACGATGTCACATTGACAGGATTTATTTTTCTCCATGGAATTTTTATTGAAAAAGAACAACTCGAAACCACCTGGATAGTTTTGTGAAAGTTTGGTTAAAATGATGATATTAAGCTTAGAGATGAGATCCTTCCAACAACGCATTTCAAATGGGCACTTGATGAGGTATGCTTTGTTAAATTTTAACATGGATTTTAATTTAATTACAGTAATAGTCTTCTTTTTTAAACTTCTATCAGACTTGTATAGTATATCATCAGTACTTAGAATTTTGAGTTATGTAGCAACAAAAAAAAATAAACAATCATCCACAAATTATGAACACGAACATAAGAATTTTACAGGGAAACATTTCAAGGAATAAAACCCCAAAACAATTAATAATCCATCCTCTAAATGAGATGACTGAGCTTGTACATGAGTAGATAATAAGCATACTTTACATGATTTTGAACTTGCCTCTTGGTCACACATGCTAAGAAATATCTTGTAGGAGAATGGTTGTATAAGACTGCTACCACTAATGCAAATTGAACCAAACTAATCCAAACTCTTGTTGACCGAGTCTGAGCTACTATATGAATGAGATGATTCCCTCTTCCAAACATGTCTTTAACAAATAATAATGATATCCTTTTATAGTGTTCACCTCCAACAACTCTCCCATAAAATATTATTTCTTTAGAAATCCCTATAATCCTCATAAGGAGGAGCACTCCCTTATTATTTTCCTTATGATTGGATAAAATTCCTTGAATAGGTCCACATTGCTAATTCTCGTATGTCTAACTCGTGAGATCCTATTAAAGAATACATTTATTCTTCATTCGAGGGTTTGACCATGTCAAAAGTGCCACATGGTGTCTCCTCAAGCAAATAGCTTTCTTATTAAAATGTAGAAAATTCATTGAACATAATGTTTTTACTTCAAATCTCTCCTCAAAGGATAAATACACATTCTAATATGTAGAAATACATCAAGTAATTTGTCCTCAACCCCGAGGGATATAAAAGTTGAATTATTCCTCTAGATATGAGAAACATGCCATGAAAAATGCATCTTTACCCCAATAGTCCTCTTCAAATTTGAAATACAACTTCAAATATGTAGAACATCCTCCATTAGGGAATTTCTTTCTCTCTCGGTATGGATGATCCAAACCAAGAATTAGCGATTCATTGCTTTGGACCATGCCCTAGCCACCTCCTTGAAGAGGGTGATCGACATTAAGTGGATCTTTTCAAAATCAGCAGGGGGTAGGGTTGCTCATTGACTAGTTGTGACGAGACTCGAAAGGTAGGCAACCCCTAGGATAGAGGCTCACCCTTGTAGGATTATGGATGTCTTGGACCCCGTTGAGTCACAAGTTATTGGTATATATGGCTTGCGGGTTGTTTGATATACCGTTGGGAGGTTGCTAAGTTCCCATGGTTAGAAAAACATTAAGTGGACCTTTTACCATGATCAGTGAAGCTCCACTGCTATGTCATATTTGGATCATACACTTTATATTGATCAATGATTTATGTAATGATTAACCATTGGATTTGGAATGCCTTTGTTTTGGGTATTGGTCTTGTTGTAACAACTGATGAGGCTGAGCTTGGTGCTTTTTCTTTTATTGTTTATGTTATTTAATTTTAATCTTCATCACACACTACATTTGCTCATTGAATTCTTGTAGTTAATATGCATTATCATTAAAATTTAGAAGCATTCACCACCATGTTTCTTGTCTCAGTGTTTCCAATGCTTGGTTCCTTCAATCAAATTTTGATGCCTTCCAACCTGTAACCATTCATACGTGCAGTAGCTTGAACAACACAATGGATGTCATCAAATTTTACAAAACCATAACCTTTGCTTGAACCATTCACATGGTCCCTCATGAATTTGGCTTCAACTATTCTATCAAAAGAAGAGAACAGATTAATTAGCTCTTCTTCATCCATGGTAGGAGTTATACATCCCACGTGAACATTTTTTGTGATCAGTTTATTTACCATGACTATGTTCTAAGTTAGGTCCCAAACCCATATGCAAAAAGGAAGGACTGTTAAAAATAGATTCCACACCGACATGTGAATCCTAGGAGATGTATACATATGGAAGAGTACATTGTATGGAAAAGGTCACAAATCCACCACCCTTCTTATTATTAGGTCCTATTCCAACACTTCCATCATATGTGTGTTCTAAGCCTTAAGCTAACCATGACATATAACAGTCTCTAACCCCAATAGTTGATTGGACTATCTTGGAATCTTAAACCCACTCTTGTCTAAATATTCCTTCCTTATCTTGGGTCCTATTCAATCTTTCCTACTTTCTAGATGTTGAAAGGCTCCAATATTGTTTGTAAGACCCAGTAATTGAGTGGACTGCCTTGGAATCCCATACCCACTATTTTCAATAGATACCTTCTGTTTCTCGATTTTTATTCCAACATTTACATTTTTTGGGTGTTCCATGCCTCCAACTAACCATGAGATATAACTATCTGTAAGACCTAGTGGTTGAGTGGACTGTCCTAGAAGCCAAGACCCACTTTGTTCCATAGACACCTTCCTAGGTAATATTATAGCATTTTGATTTTCTAGGTGTTCCAAGCCTCCAACTAACCATGAGTTATAATCATTTGTAAACTCATGTTAATGAGAGGATTGCATTGGAATCCTAGACCCCCTATTTTCCATCGATGCCCTCGTTATCTAAGGTCCTATTCCATTATTTCTATTTTGTGGGCGTTCCAAGCATCTCACTTGAGCTAACCATGAAAAATAATCATCTGTACGATCTAGTGGTTGAATGGACTATCTTGGGATCTAGGACCCACTATTTTCCATAGATACTATTGATCTTCATGTTCCAAGTTCAAATCATAAATCATGGAGGTTAGTAGCATCCACCTTTGCACCCTGCAATGATACCTTCATTATATTATTAATGTTTGAATGTTCATCGCCACATGCACAAAGATGCCATCAATTCCTGCACATTACAATAGCATGTGTTTAGATTCTCACCAAGAAAAAAAAAACTGAAATGTTTCAAGTTGAAGGTTTGAAAATGATGGAAATTTCCCTGGGAAAGTACATTGTACACATTATTTATGATTTAAGGCTTAGACATGGTAGAATAGTTGTGGCACTATGTCAACTGATTCAAGTTTCCTCGTTTACGAAGCATTTCTACATGTGTAAGGTTATTTATTTGTAGATAAGAAAATCACTTATTCTCTCTAAAACTAAGTCTTGACATCTGAAATGTATACTGATCCCAAAGAACTATTAGATTTTAACATTAATCTAGCATTAACATTAGGATCTTTAAACTGAGAGAACAACAAGCACATAAATCAAACACAAGAGGAAATGAACATAGTTTTTTTCCTCAGGGAAACCATAAATGGAGAAAACCCTGCAACTTCCTCAGAGAGAGAATTAGCACCAAAGTGAAACCCAAAAACAGTTAGAAAATATCCCGACAGCAGTAAGCTATTTCCTCTTGCCCCAGTGTCTTTCTCTTCCTCAGCTATGCGCTACAACTGAGTGTGGATGTGACATGTGATAAATAGAGAGGTCACCTCTCTATTTATACTAATTCCTAAAATGACTAAAACCCTACTAGGTCCGACCTCACTAGGAGAGTCTAATAACCCTAGTGCCTCGAAACTGCGGGGACTTTAACCCTTAGACAATCGGAGGGTTATCCACAATTACTTGACATGACTTATTTACATTATAGGTTATCCCAATAGGAACATATAGGCATGACATGACACAAGTACATCCCAAAATAAACATTGGGTTGCAATAGATAAGAAATACAAGTGAAATACATTATGAAGTTACAATTACATCAATACTCCCTCTTAACTAGGAAGGTATTCTCTCGACACAATTTTCATCACTGGTCTTCTTCTCTGAATCATCTCGTCATCTGTATCTTCAAGTCATCTTCATCTTCAAGTCTTCTTCATCTTCAAGTCATCTTGATCTTCAAGTCTTCTTCGTCTTCAAGTCATCTTTATCTTCGAATCTGGATCATCACTTGATCTAGATCATCATCACTGGATCTGGATCATCTCTGGAGCATCATCTCAGGATCTCCATCATCCCTTGATCTGGATCATCTCTACTGCATCATCAATACTAAATCTTCACAGGTGCTATCTCATGATTCTTCTCATCATAGGAAGTTCTACAGTGCCAGCCCTTTTTCATGTTGGATGAAATCCTATCCACCATGTAGGTCTTCTTCAGTAGTTATATCTAACACTTAAGTCAGAATGGCCCGCCCAACACTTACATCTGACCTACTCATCAGAAAGGCATGCCCAACACTCACATCTAATCATATAGAAACCAATCCTATAATCACATCAGAAATGCCCAACACTCACATCCATTCAACCAATGATTGGAATGGCCCAGCACTTACACTTGGCCATGCAAGGAACCAATCCTCCATGCCAAAAAGCTCTGCACTTACATTTGATCAACCAATGATCGAAGAAAGGAAATTGCACTTATATCTGATCAACCAATGATCAAAGAAAGGCACAACACTTATATCTGATCAACCAATGATCGAAGAAAGGCTCAGCACTTATATCTGATCAACCAATGATCAAAGAAAGGCTCTACACTTACATCCAACACATGTGAGGAACCAATCCAACATGCATGTTTAAAAAGGCATGCACTCACATCTGATCCTATAGGAACCAATCCTATAGTCATATCAGAATGGCCCCTACTACTAGATTGAGCTACCTAGTAACTAACCAGGTGCCTCCATTCTTGAAGAGAATGGCAGTTGCCCTTACATGTATCCTACTCGACATAATGGCCAGCACTCAAATATGACATGGATGGAACCAATCCTCTGACCATGATAGAATGGCTCAGCCCTTACATCTGGCCATGGAAGGAACCAACCCTCTCACCATGTCATAATGGCTATGGGTCTCATCACTTTATCTTGGAGGAAACCTTGATCTGGAGAACACCAAGCTTCTCCCTGAAGTACTCAAATTTCACCCTAGCCAATGGCTTGGTCAACACATTAGCTATATGTTCCTCCATCGGAACATACTAGAGCTTCATTACTCCCTTCTACACCATAACCCTGATATAGTGATACTTGATCTCTATATGCTTCAACTTTTCATGAAACAATGGATTATGTGACAACTTTACGCAACTTTGGTTTTCACAATGTATACAAGTAGCATCCATCTAGAGATAAAATAAATTAGACAGTAGCTTCCGCAACCATACTGCCTCACAACTAGCTGAACAAGCTGCAACATACTCTGCTTCAGCTATACTGAGTGCCACACATAATTGATTCTTGATAAACCAAGAGATCACACCTGATCCCATACTAAAGAAACAACCTAAAGTTCTTTTCCTATCAATGGCACTGCTTTCCCAATATGAATCAACATAACCCTCCAGGTGAATCTTCTGATTCACCTCATACTTGAGCCCATAATCAATTGTACCTCTCAGGTACCTCAGAATGTGCTTTGCAGCAATCAAGTGAACATGTCTTGGATCTATCAAGAAATGGCTAAAGGTGTTCATAGCAAAGAAAATGTCTGGTCTTGTGTTCATCAGATACATCAAGGACCTAATCATCTAACGATACATCATGGCATCAACCATCTCTGATGAAGCATTAGTCAATAGATTCAGGTTCGATGCCATAGGTGTGGCCATAGCCTTGCAGTCCATCATCCCAAAACCTCTTCAGGATCTCTACTGCATACTTCCCTTGTCCGAGGGAGATTCCATCCACATTTTTCCATACCTCCATACCTAAAAAATAATGCATCATACCCAAGTCCTTCATTTCGAACTCGACAGCAATCTTTCTCTTTGTATCAGCAATCAACCCATCCATACCTGTTACAAACAGATCATCTACATATAGTAGAAGCATCACTGGGTTCCCATCTTCAACCTTGTAGTAAAGGTTGGAATTTGCTTTACTCTTGGTAAAGCCCAAATTGGATAGAAAGCTATCAATTCTGCCATACCATGTCATGGGTGCATGTTTCAAACTGTACATGGCTTTCTTCAATCTGCACACATGAGACTCCCTGTCATGTGTCTCAAAAATGAGTGGTTGTTCTACATAGACTTCCTCTTCCACTACACCATTCAAGAAAGCAGTCTTGACATCCATTTGGTGTATATTCCATTTCATTACTGTAGCCAAAGCAAGTACTGTTCTGATGGAAGTGTATCTGGCCACAGGAGCAAAGGTTTCTTCATAATCTATTCCTTCCTTCTGTGAGAATCCAGGAGCCACAAATCTTGCCTTATATTTTTCAATGCTACCATTTGCAGCATGTTTGATCTTGTAGATCCATTTGGAAGTTACAACTGACTTCCCTTCTTGTCTTGGGACAACATCCCAAACATCATTCTTCATGATCAATTGATACTCTTCGATCATGGCATCCTTCCATTCTTTCCATTTTGCCGCTTCTTCATAGTTGGAAGGTTCTTTATTGATAACATCACATAGTAAAGCTACATATCCGGAATAAGATCTGGTTCTCTTTCTTTCTTTGTGATTCTCTTTTGGAGCCCCATATCTTTTCATACCTTGGATAATCTCTCGTACCCAAGCAGGTTTCCTCTTGTTAGGATTCTTCTCCTGAGGTGGATCTATAGGTCTTTGTGGTTCTTCAAGTTCTCGATCTTCTTCTTGAATTTCTTCATTCATGGTTGTATCATGAATTCTGGGTGCTTCTGCTTCTTTATTATCTTTAGCAGTTCTCTTTCTGGATTTGTTGTAAGCTGTGTCTTCATCAAATGTTACATCTCTGCTGATGTCAATCTTCTTGAATCCTGGAAAGTATATTCTGTAAGCCTTTGAGCTTTTAGAGTATCCCACAAATATACCCTTATTTCCTTAAGGATCTAGTTTTGTTCTGTTTTTTTTTGGTATGTGTATGTACACTGGAAAACCGAATATTCTGAGATGGATGACTTCTAGTTTCTTATTGGAGAAGACTTCTTTAGGAGTCTTTTTCTCTAGTAATCTGTGTGGAGTACGGTTCTGTACATACACCTTTGTTCTGGCTGCTTCTATCGATAGATGCATAGGAATATCTTGATCATGAAGCATTGCTCTTGCAGCTTTGATGATAGTTCTATTCTTCCTTTCTGCAACCCCATTTTGTTGTTGATTGTAAGGAGTGGACAACTCCCTCTTAATCCCTGATTCTTTGCATAAGTCTTTGAATTCATTTGATGTGAATTCTCTACTATTATCTGATTGAAGAGTCTTGATCTTCTTTTTTGTGTGGTTCTCGATCAAGGCTTTGAACTCCTTGAACTTGCTGAAAACTTCATCTTTGTTCTTCATGAAGTAAATCCATGTCTTCCTAGAAAATTCATCAATCAAAGAGACATAGTATACATACCCTCTTAGTGAACTTGATGACATTGGACCGCATACATCAGAGTGGATGATTTCCAATATTCCTTTTGTCTTGCTCTCGCTACTTCGAAATGTCTTCTTTGTATTATTTCCTCTCGCACATCCTTTGCAGACCCTTTCATGTTTTTCTTGAATTTCTGGAAGACCTTCAATAGCTTTTCTTGCTAGTGGTAGTGCTCTGTAGTGCACATGTGCAAGCCTTAACTATGCCAAAGTTCATTTGGTTCTACTGTGTCATGGACCATATCTTGTTTTGGATGGCCCTTCAGCTTGTATAAGCCTACTTCTTGTTCTCCAATCACTATTGCATCATCAATAGCATTTCCTCTTGGCCACATGAGGACTTGGCCATCTACAAATGCAACCCTTATACCTTTTTCATCCAATGCCGATATAGATAGAAGATTCTTCTTCAGTCCTGGTACACACAAGACATCCTTCATTTTTATAGATTTTTCAGAGTCTAGCTTGTACGAGGATTCACCACTACCTTTTATGGGATATTGGTAGTCATCCCCAAGCTTCACCTTATGGGGTGAATTATGTTCAGATAGTTTCTCAAAGGATTCCTTCAAACCTGTCATGTGATCGGAAGCCCCACTGTCAATAAGGCAATCTTTTCTTCCATTAGTGATAGTTCCCGTGAGAGTGGAGATCAGAACATATTCATCTCCACTTGAAGAGTCTTCACTTTCTTGTCTTACTCCCTTTTTGGGAGGATCATCATCCTCAGCAGTGTGAGCATGATGTCTTCTTTTGGAGTTCCTCTTCTTCTTGGATCCATTCTTATTCTTGGGACAGTTTTTAGCAATGTGTCCTATTTCATCGCATGTATAACATCTGAGTCTGGATGGATCCCTTCTTAAAAAAATTATTTTTCTAATGAGAATGCTTACCTTGGTGATGATGATTTTCCCTTGTTCCTTTCTTGGAGTGTACCGTGAGAGCTTGATCTTCACTTCCCATATTTTATTCTTGAGTAGCTATTCGAGCTTCTTCTTGAGAGAATTCTTTCCATATTCTACTGAACTTGACCAACTTATTTCTAGAATAGATTCCTTGGATGAAAGAATACGATGACCTAGGGAGGCCATTCAATGTTGTCATCACAATTTCTGCATTCTCCACTTCTTCATCTACAGATTCTATTTGTTATTTGATCTGGGAGACCCTTGTGAAGTATGACTGGATGGTTTCCTCATTCTGGATCTTGACATTCTTCAACTAGTTCCTTAGAGTCATCTTTTGATTGATGTTCTTCCCTTCAAATAGTTTCGTTATGGAATCAAACATGGCTTTAGGTGTCTTGAGGGAGGACACTTGTGGAATGAGGTGATCCTTGATAGAATATGTAATGATCCTCTTTTCCATACCCAACTTCTTCTTATGTAATTCCTTGGCCTCATCTCCCTTTGGAACTGGAACCTCCTCGTGGATATAGGAGTTGAACTCATTTTCTTCCAACACCAAGGAGATCCTATACTTCCAAGCTCGAAATTTATCAGCTCCATCAAGCTTTTCATAAAGCTTGGTATGATGAGACATATTAACTGAGAACCTCAAATGGAAATACAAAAGATTTAGATCTTACCAGGTCAAGATGTTGGATCTGAAGTTGGAGCTGAAATCCTGCAGTGCTGGTTCAGGAGAAGATTAGGATTTTGTTTTTGTGGAGTTCTGTCCAACCAAAAGATTTGAATTTGATCCCTAACTTTTATTTTGGGGAGGATATCAATCTAGGCCTGGGCTCACTGGAAAATTCCTCTTCTGTGAAAATCCCTAATTTTCGACAGTAGTGTTGGGTCCAAAACTGAAAAACCTCATAATTGAATTCTTCTTCGACGGAAAGATGTGCTCTAGGGAGGAGGGTTATTCCACCTTAATTTTTATGAAAATATGTGGAGAGATATCCACAAAGTAGGAAGCCCTAGTTCCCATAGCTTCACAGTGTCTTCTTCTCAGGTTAGCTCTGATACCATATTAGATTTTAACATTAAGCTAGCATTAACATTAGGATCTTTAAACTGAGAGAACAACAAGCACATCAATCAAACACAAGAGACAATGAACACAATGTTTTTCCTAGGGGAAAAAATAAATGGATAAAACCCCACAACTTCTGCAGAGATAGAATCATCACCAAAGTGAAACCAAAAACAATAAGACAATATCCCGATAGCTGTAAGCTCTTTCCTCTTGCCCTAGTGTCTTTCTCTTCCTTAGCTATGTGATAAAAATAAGTGTGGATGTGATGTGTGATAAATAGATAGGTCACCTCTCTATTTATATGAATTCCCAACATGACTAAAACCCTACTACAGCCGACCTCACTAGGAGAGTCTAATAACCCTAGTGCCCTAGAGCTGCGGGGACTTTAACCCTTAGACAATAGGAGGGTTACCCACAATGACTTGACATGACTTGTTTACATTATATATTATTTTGATAGGAACATTAGAGCATGACATGACATAATTACATCCTGGAATAAACATTGGGTTACAATAGATAAGAAATACAAGTGAAATACATTCCAAAGTTACAATTACATCAACAAAAACATGAATAATCAAAATTTCAAACTAAATATTTTCTTATTTTGTTTTGGAAATAGATCCTAATAAAAATTGTAAGTCTACTATAAGTTGCGTACGTTATTAGAAAATAATTTTTCTTCATGGCACAAATGATAAACATGAGCTCCCATCAGTCTTAGCTAAAGCACTGAAGATAAACATTCTGGAAGTGATGATAGAGCTTGCAGAGTTTGAAAATTTGGAAGTTAGGATTTTATAATAAACAAATGTTCATTTCACAATCCTATAAGAATGAATCTTATGGCTAACCTCCATGAGGCAAGTTTGGTCAATTCATTAACTACAGAAAAGTATTGTTTTCCTAAATGATTAAAAACATTCATCTCAAAATCAAATAAATTCAACTGCTAGTTTGCAGGGGGTCATTATCTAAGTATTCTGATTAATTTTAACTTCTCAATCTTTTCTAATTGATACATGTTTAATGATGTTGTTGATTAATGAAAAGAATAAATAACTAGAACTTTTCTTTAGGGATTTATGTTAAAACAGGGTTTACTTAAGTCTTTACAAGAATGTACAAAATTTTGAAACTTACGATGACTTACCTAGACCAAGAGCTAGAAAAGGTACAACTAAGCCAACTAGTGGTGTATATGTGGTCTGCTAACTGTTCTAAGGTCTTTTCTGTGAGTGTAACATTGTTTTTGGTGCCTACCATGACCTTTGAGGCTTCTAGTATTGAGTCGTGACCTTGTGTGTTTCCTTGGATTGAGCCCTCACCTATGCTAGGATAGAACCATGATCTCTTTGGGTTGTTTGGATAGAACCATGACCTCTGTGGGATGTTTGGACAGATCTGTGACCTTTGTGAGTTGTTTGGACTAAGTTGTGACCTTTTTGGGGATGCTAAGATGGGTTGTGACCTTTTTTGAGTCTGATATATTGAACCATGACTATTCCTTGGGAGACCTTGACTCGATCAGTTGTCTATTGACTTTTCTGAGGTCTTTTATGTGAGTGTGTTATTGTTGGTTCCTACCATGACCTTTTCTAGGGTTTTTGTGGTTCTGGTTCATCCTTCTGTAGCATGCCGAGCCTGTTTAGACTTTATAGAGGTTTTTTTTGCTCCTTTTCAGCCTCCTTAAGGCTGCTACTATGTATGGAAGTGTGCTACAGTTTGATAGATGTGCTATAGTGTGGGATAAATATGCCTATGTACATTCTAAAGGAGATTCTATTTGCTTGATGTATGACTATCCTAAAAGACTGTCATTTATTACAACAATGGGATTGGAAATTCATCCTCTTTTCTATACTGTTTTGATTGATACCTTGAATTTTGAATTTTCCTCACTCTTCCCTATAACTACCTATCTATCTCTCTCAAAAGTATGCCAATTGTTTTGCTAGTGACTTGTCTCCTAAGAGAAAAAGTGGGATCATAATATATATCTCAGTATATAAGGGAAGGTCTAAACCACATTGTTTTCCTCTTTTTGTCCATTTATAATTTTATTGCATGGGCTTGACTAATTCTATTCTATAACTATGAGACTCTGCATCCAATAGATTAGTAGAGTAAATTACTAATTTCATGTTTTCAATTTCTTTTTATTTTGCTTAAACAATGGCATTCCATTTTGGACAAAGTTGAATAGTTGTGGGAGATTTTCTAGTTCTCTTTTGAGGTATAAATGATAGCGGGATTGGCATAGTCTATCCTTAACTTTTATTTTAATTTATTTATATATCAATCTGAACATGGTTTATTGCCTTGCTTGCAGGTTAGTGGTTTTTATGAATAAAGTGATCACATAAGTATTCATACTTATTGTCATCAAGAAAACTTGAAGGTATTGTTGCTAATATTTCATCTCATTTCATTTCCATTTATCTAGTAGCTAAGAGTACTTAAATTTAATGCCTATTCTTCTTGATGTGAAATGGAACTAGCTGTATATTTCTTTTTACTATTCTAGATACATTTTGGGTGATGAGTTGCTCCATTTTTTCATCCTTTTCTTCTATATAAACTGAAATTCTCCTTTCCATGACATAATCCACCACTATCTTCAAGTTATGAATTTTCAGTCAAGTTCTAATATCTTGGCATGACTCTAGATGACTCGGTATATAGTTTAACATTGGACGCATGCTTGTCATTCCTATAAATTTATGGGATTTTTTCATTTTACATCATTCAACCATACAAAATAATGATTATCAAGTTACTATAGATACATAATGGCTTACCTTCTAATAGTCCTCCAAGTCTTTCAAATGCATTTATTAAGTGCAAGAAGGGCTTGAAGGACTAGTACAGGGTAAGCCATTATGGATCTATAGGAACTTAATAATCATTATATTGTGTGCTTGAATGATGCAAAATTTATTTTAATATCATCATTATCAAGTAATAACAACTTCTTAAAGGGTTCTAGCTCAATGGTGGAGCACCTGCCTAATTATAGGAAGGAGGTTGATGGTTCGATTCCTTCGTGCCCTATCATAAATTTGTGAGTACAAAAATGACTAAATTCACATATATACGACTATTAGTAGCTAATTTCCCGTATCTTATACCACGACTAAGTTTAGTCGTATTTATCTTAGTCATTAATATGTTATCAACTAGTAGTTTATTTAGTTGTATATTTGGTCATTAATTGTTGCAATCAGTGACTACACCAATGACTGAAATACGTGACTAAATCACTGACTAAATCAATAACTAATAATTTAAGCTATTAATGACTAAGCGAAATACAAATAAGTTAGTCAAGCTATAAGATATTGAAAATTATCTACTATTAGTCACCGACTAAAAAATAGTCATTTATAGCCAGATTTTAGTCATTTTTTTAGTCACTAATTTCTCATTTTGTACTAGTGGAAAGAATATAAATAGAGTGAGGTGCCTCTCATTTGAGACACACACAGTCACTTGTGTAGCACATAAGAGAGAGAGAGAGAAAGATTTGTATCTGGAGAAGGAGTAGGATCAGTTTTGGGTTTTACCCTTTATCTTTTGGGGCATCTATATTGAGGAATCTTTTGCTTGTTTTTTCCCATTAGGGTTTTCCCAGGATAAATATTTGTTGTTCTTGTGATACTATTTCTTTCAGTGATCCTGTCTATTCACTTTTATGAAATTAAAATTAAATGCTAATAATCTAGCTTAGCATATGTAATTCTAACATGGTATCAGAGCTAACTTGAATAGGATAGCTTTCACAAGGGAAAAGACCCTCTCTCTCTCCTCGACAAGAAATTAGGGTTTCACAAAAAAATTTGATTTTTAGAAAACTGCTTGCATGGAAAGTTGTGCCCTCCCAAAGTGCATCTTCTGAGTAAGGGATCAAAGTTTTTGGAGGAGTAGATCTCTCGGAAACTCAAACCCTAGTTTTATAGGTGCACCAGAAAAATACAGAACTAGAAAACTACTAAAAGTTGCAGTGCTGAATCTTGCAAGTCAGATTTGAAAGGTGAAGACTTCAGATCTCCAGAAACCAAGCACACCAGTCAACTTGCCTCAGTCAAGTGCATCTCCTGGTAAGTTCAGTTTCTCATTTCATAGAATTTCAATTTTTTGTGACTTTTTAACAAGATGGCCCCAAGTACTAAGCTTGAGGACAAACTGGAAGGCAAAGATAATTTTTTAGCATGGAAATACAGGATTGGCCTCATTCTCCAAGAGAACGATCTTGATAAATATATCAAAGATAAAGTTGCAGAACCTGAAGAAGCTAAAGGTAAGGAGAAGCACAAGGAGGATATGATTAGGACACAAAGGATTATTGTTGACTCTATCAAGGATCACTTGATCCCTCAAGTGTCATCCAAGAAGAATAAAAAACAAATGTATGATTCCCTATCAAGAATGTATGAAGGAAGAAACATCAACATAAAGATGAATCTAAGAGATCAACTGAAGAGCACCAAGATGAGTCATGAAGAATCCATCCAGGACTAATTCACAAGGGTCTCTGAGTTCGAGGAACAACTAGAAGCCATTGGAGACAAACTTGATGAATATGAGGTGGATATGAATGCCCTCAATGGTCTCACTAGACCTTGGGAGTCATTCATCCAAATGATGTGTTCCAGGAAGGAAATCTTGAAGTTTGATGTTGTATGGGAAGATTGTATTCAAGAGGAGACTAGAGTGGCAAATAGAAAAGCTCTACTAAAGGAAGAAGATCAATCCCTAGCCACTCATACCAAAATAAGAAGAAGTCAACCTAACTTCAAGAAGAGAAACCACAAGGAATCTCAACCTCCTAGAAGAATCCAAAGAACAAGAGAAAGTCCTCCAAGTAAGGACTACTCCAGGTTTCAATGTTTTCATTATGATAAGATAGGACAAATTGCCATCAATTGTCCTATGAAGACACAAGAATATAAGAAGAGGATCAATAACAAGAAAATACACCATGCTCATCTAGTTGAATATGAGGATGAAGAAGAAGAAGAGGAAGGACCTCCAAGAAAGCAAGCAAGAGAAGAGGATGCAAAAGACTATGTACTATTCTCTGCACTCTCTCAATCTATAACACTTGGAGAGGACACTTGGATTATTGGTAGTGGTGCTTCAAAGAACATGATGGGAAAAAAGAAAAAATGTATCAATACTTGAAGAAAATAAATCTCCTAAAAAATTACACTAGTACAAAATGAGAAATTAATGGCTATAAAAATGACTAAAATCAAGCTATAAACAACTATTTTTGAGTTGGCGACTAATAGTAGCTAATTTCCACTATCTTATAGCTTGACTAAATTAGTCATATTTCACTTAATCATCACTAGATTGACTTACTAGTCATTGATTTAGTCATTGATAGTCAATGATTTAGTCATTGATTTTGTCACAGATTTAGTCACGGATTTAGTCATTGATTTAGTCATTGATTTAGTCACTGATTGCAACAATTAATGACCAAATATACAACTAAATAAACTACTAGATGATAACATATTAATGACTAAGCTAAATACGAATACGATATGGTAAATTGGCTACTAATAGTCATATATATGTGAATTTAGTCGTTTTTGTAGTCACAAATTTATGATAGGGCACAGAGGAATCAAACCAGCAACCTCCTACCTATAATTGGGTAGGTGCTCTACCATTGAGCTAGCACCCTTTAAGAAGTTGTTATTGCTTTACAATGATGATATTCAAACAAATTTTGCATCATTCAATCATACTAAATAATGATTATCAAGTTATTAAGGATGGAATTGGGTCAACACAGTTACAGACTCAAAAATGACAATCTTTTCATACAAAAGCATGTGTTGCAATTCAAACCTTGGGCTTGAAAGCTTTGAAACCAGGGAAGAAGGAGTTAAACGTGTTATCGTACAAAGAGTTTCTACAAAATTAGTATGTACTTCAGGGGAATTCTACTTTTCAATATAGCCAACAAACTAAATTAGTGAACATACTTGATTGTTTTAACCCAAAAAATATATTAACAAAAAACTAAATCACAAACATAACAGAGAATATGAGATTTGAATGACCAGAAAGAAAGAAAGAATGATTCAATTATTGTCTACTAGAAGCCAAAAAGTAGTTAATGGGACTATTCATCATGTCACTATAATCCATCTACATACACACTAAAGACTCCAGTGATATAGTTCCTAGCACATATACACTTGTTTCTTTCTGGAGGGAGGACCTAAAAATCCAAGACCAGCTACACTCATCCAACATACTTACAGGTGAACTCAACTTGTCTACAATCATTTCAAGAAAGTCAGTATCAGCCAGTCATTACATAGCATCATCAATATACATATGATCATTTGTCCCAACTAGATGAATTAAAATCTGTATATAAAATGAAGATCATAATTATACACATATTTTGAACCAAAATTTGAATGCCTGCTTAGATAATAAAACAAATAAGTAAACATTAACATTTGCAGCAGAATATGGCAACATTGATATTTGTAGCAAACTAAATAAACAAGGATATTGCAACAAACTATTGAATGAATGAGAGCAAAATATCACAACAAAAAATATGTATGCTAGATAGAAATCTACAAACGACATTGTTATTATTATTACAACTTACCAGTAACTAGTATTTGTGATAAACTAATTCCTGAGCTTGTAAATTTTATTCCATATTTTCAAAAATATATGATAAAGAACACATTATTGCAATTCTAATGTTGGGATCTTGTACAACAAAACTATAGAATAAGTGTTAATATTGATCTAGTACTTAAAAATAGAAAAGAAACATTGAATAAAAACAAAAATGAACTAAATGAATTTGTGTCTATTATTAAAATAGCACATCATGACATATCTGACCCAACAATATATCAGTAGCATTACCTAAAAGCTGAAGTGTTTAGCAACAAGAAATTATAGAAACAAGCATCTCCATGTTCAAGCAGAAAGAAATCTACCCCCTTGTCTTCTTCAAGTGTCTTGAATATAGCATTAATTTCATAGGTAAATATTTCACAAGCAATGAATGGAAACCCGCCAAAGAAACAACCATGAATTTTTATTTGTAAAGAGAAAAATCCAAGAAGATTAATAGAACCACACATGATGTAAAATCCATATATTCCCCTTCCATATGGGAAAAGGAAAAAATACCAACAATAGGTGAGAAATGGTAGTCACTTGAATGCTCTTCTATTGTCTGCATCATCTGGTGGTTGTTCTACAATATAACACAACATTTGTTTCACCTGTGGTCTATCTTGAATCACACAAGGTGGTAGTTTTTGAAATAGCAAACTATGATAGTTAACTAAAAGACTAGGGACTGCAAGATCATTGTATAAACCCTGCACTCCTGGATATTAAAATTTGGGAGTGACTAATATGAACTCAATCTTAAAATGTAATTGTATTTTACAAATCCTTTATAAATTTGACAACATTTTTGAATTAATTCATGAATTTGTTGCATGATACAAACACAGTTAAAAGCAGTCACCTTCCTCCATGCTTCGAAAATAATTCAAAGACCTGAAGGCGCTGTCATATTAAATGATAAAACATGAAAAGCTACCATTAATAATGGTCAAACCTATGAAAATTTATCCTTAATATCTCATCATTTGCAACTGTCATTGACCCATCATGGTAATTTGAATTTCAGACCTCCCAAATAGAGCCTTCGCATGCCTCTCAATAATATTCACTCCCTCTTTGGACCTCATTGTAGGATACCTCTGTAAATTCTTTGGATCAAAGGACATAACGTAAGCCCTCAAATTACATGGTTTAGCCCCTATCTAACCAAAAACTATTGGATTGAAGTCTTGAGATGCAGGAATTGTTGCACCATCCATTGCAGCAACAGTTGCTACAATTGCTGCACCACCTTGTACAGCTGAGTTATCTTTCCAATTTCCACCCTTTAATTTTGGGTGGGTGCTATTCAACTTCTTAACATCAATTTCTTCACTTGAGGAAAAAGGAAGCATCTTCATCTTCTTCTCTAGTTGGACATGTTTTTCAACCCTTCTCAGAAAGTATCCATACATGATGGATGCTGCATAGACCTGCCCCACTCACAACTTTCTAATTTCAACAAAAATGTTTGAGTCTGAAACTGCACTAGGATTTCCTAGAAAAAGAGACAAATGCTCCTTTATCATCTCAACAGACTCTATAGAATGGACAAATTCGAGCTCTGAGTCTTGATTTGGCCATGTATCTGCCTTCCTAGAACTAGTAGAAGGAAGTAAAATTGTTGGGATCAGTGAAACACCTGAATCCATGAATTTATGAACAACGAGAGCATAGATGAATTCTTCTAAGGCCTTACATCTCTCCTCAACTTTCTATTCCACAATTCTCCTAAACACCAAAAGAATTATGTTTGGAAAAAGGAATATAATCATATACAAAGGAAACATTTTTTATAATAATAAAGAACAAGAACATATGGATTTAAATTAGCATTATAACGTTGAAATTATGGTTGCAACGTGTATAATACAAGGTTTATGGTGCGTGTTGAAGGCTGTTCCTGCTGGGAATCGGCATCCCGATCAGCTGCAAGCCTCTCTAGATGTTGATCAATTGCAACAGGGAGAAGGTGAGGATGGCTCTTCAAAATTTGAGACAAAAATTGACCAGTTGGAGATTTCAATTCGAGAGGAGAAATACAGCTAGATATGTTTTCTTTGTTTTGATCAGCTCTAGCATACAAATTTCTTTTCCCAGTGTTGAAAACTGCTCCATATATTGGATTTCCTCTATGAGATAAAACCAAAGGACAACCCTGAAAACAAAGGGATAATTAACATAAGCATGCTGCATGGTGATTTTAACCATAAAATTGAAACAGAATAAGAAACCAATAGAATATATTTGCAAAAACATTGTGGTAGGAATGAATACTTAAGGCCTGTAATAAATAAGATAGAAGAAAAGAGGTGATACTAATTAAATCAGCCCAGTCAAACCAAAGAACACATGCAATACATAGTAACTTCCTTCATAAAAGGAGATTCAATTTTTAGAACAAAAGAGGAAACCCTACCAGCAACAAGGAGATAGAAGAAGCCAAACTTTCAGATGTCGTTCATTCTCTTTACATTGATTCAATATCTCAAAACATAAAATTCATTCATCTCTCAAAACAAGTTATAATCGAGTCTACAAGGAAACATAATATGCAAAAGGAAACGATGGAAGGACATCAACAGCCCTGACTGAGGGAATGAATTTTCTAAAACCGCCAGAGCAAAGGCTCCCTAGCATTCCTAAAAGCTTCAAAAAAATGCCCCTACCTTAATTGGTCTTCAGTCACCTCTGTATCAAACCCGGACATAAAATTAGAATTATTGGATTTTCCACGCCTACAATGCACACAAGATCTTCCTATGACCATCTCTGAGCAAGCTAATGAAATTTGATTAAGCACTACAACCTGGTATCCATAGCCATTGTATGAAGGCGGTGGCATATAACCCATAGGCATGGAACCAAAAAAGGAAGGTTGCTATGTGGAATCTATGTTACCGGTGTTATGAGGTTGGGATTGAGATTTTTGAGCCATTTGTGCATGTCTTTCTTTTTCAGTATCTTTCCCTTTAATAACAAATGGTATACTTGAACCCTGCAAAAAGGAATATAGATTACAATACTTTACATATGTGAAGTCTACTCTAATGTACAAGGCAATGATGAAATTCAATTGAGACCTCCAATCTGTATGTTTCAAACTAAATTCGATCCGAGGATAAACCAAGAAAGAGAGAAACAAAACTCCATTTTTTGTTTTCCATTGACAGACTCAAGAGCTGCAACAGCTTGATCCCTTGTCTCATACTTCAAAAAAGCACATCCAGGTGCAAGGAATTTGTTCAATATTAAGAACTAGATTTAAAACCAAAATCAAACTTACATCTACAACCTAACCTGATAAATAATAGCGTGAGGATAATAAGCACTTAGACAAACTACATCAAAATAGACTTCACTAATCCAGAGGAATACAACTAAGAAAATTATTTACACCTTTACTTGTTTGCTGGGAGCCTCGCAAAATTTGTAATTCTTTAAGAGTCCCATAGTTGGCAAAAACTGCATTCACTTTAGAATCTATAACATTCTTTGGAAGCACCCCAATAAAAGGTTTATGCTTTGCACAAAAAACATTCAACTAAAGTTATGACATGGTTGTTAAATATCTAATCTTCCCAGTAGCAGCTATATGAACAATTATTAAATTAAGCAACATCCAACACTATAGAAAAAAAGTAGCAAGGTCATGAGAATAAGTTGTGCAAGCAAAGAATAACCTTGTCAATAAATATCAATGCATATAATATAAAAATGTCAATGGTAACTTATGGGGTCAATAAAAACATATAGCTAATATATCTGCAACCAAGGGTCAAGTACTACCAACTAAAATGCTTCTTTGTTCATGCTTGTGGATGTCTTCCAGCACATATAACAACAATTGGGGTTAGGTGCACATCCCGGCTGGATTTAATGAAATAAATACCTAACATTAACAGATTCTAAGCTGAAGACGACGATTGAATGGTTTTCCCTAAACACTATATGAGTGCATTAGCCTCATTGTGTTAAGAGGAAGCTAGTTCAAATTTCAAAATTAATAATATAAGTAAATTAATAATAAATTTATTAGAATATTGATGCACCACCTTTTTTCCACTTCTTAGTCTTATCTTTACTTGAGATTTGAAGGAAAAAAGGGCAAAGCAGCTAAATCCAGTGTAGGAAGAATAATAATAGATATCAAAAGTAGATTTTTTATTTTCCATGCAATATGCTCAGGTTTTGATGCTCATGATGCTGCGATGATTTATTTAATTCAGGAATTAAACTATTCCATCTCTTTGAGTTACATGAACCTAATTGTAATGAGCAAATATAAGTTTGTAATTTGAGTAAAGAAGAGAGATCTCTCTCCAAAAAGTTGACAAATTATTTATTTGATAAAAAATGTCAATCATTGGCCATCTATTTTGATGAAATGATTATTCTCAACATAAGTAGAATTATCAACTACTTGTTGGAATCTTGGATAAACATGCAACTTTAGTAGCAAACTTTGGAAATTTTTAATTAGAATTGGACTATAATATATAGGGAATTGCATCACGTTTGGTCAAACATGAGTGAGTACATAGAACATGGAGTGCTACCATCTCAAATCATTTTCCACCACTTATTGTCACCATAGGATCATTAAAGTGGTGCATGGCACAAATAATTTCCAACACTCTTTCAGAGGTGTCTTTGAATGTTACAAGAGATATACTTGCTCATTTTATATCCCCAAATATCATGCAATGTATCCCCCTCAGCCTTCATCAATCCCCACAGGACATTATCTGCTAGTGCATCAACTTTCTTATAGGGATTGATTATTGTTATCGGGAGTCAATCTCTTGATCCCTTGACTTGTCCTTGATAACAAACTAGAGTGTGCCTTGACAATTCTATTTTGTTTAACATCAATATTGTTTACCATTTCTAGCATTTGTCTTGTACTTGCACCTTATCTTATATTTCCTCTATTAGATAGGAATTTAACATTTAGGATGATACTTATATATTTATCTTTTTCTACTTCTAGCATTGATCTAGGAGTTGCTTTCACACTCCCACTTTGTGTTTTACACTAAATTTACTCTTTTAGACCATTAAACCTACTTTGTGGTTATTTGTTGATTTTTAATAAAATTATCTCATCTTATTAGAGTTTACTACCAATAAGTGATTATCTTCACTATTTTACCAAGACACCCCACACGGCCTCTCCAATACTCAATTCAACATAACCACACACAAAGTTGCATATGAGGCTAAAAGATAAAATCCAAAACACATTAAGACTACACAAACAAACAATATCAAATGAGAAAAAGGGGGTTTTCTTTAGCAACAACTAGTGTTGATAGGAACTCCTCAAAAAGGTCTATTAGATTATCCAGTAACAAACTCAAGGAAACGCAAGAAGATCTGGGACACTCTAGAACTCATAAGAACAACAAGATAAGGCAAATGCTTCCATACTATAGCATAGGAAGTGTTTGCACAATGTATACATGTGAATATATATCTTGATATCATTGCCTTGCTTTGCAATCTAATGAATTCTGTCAGATCTCTTTGACATCCAAACAAAATAGTCAACTGAATGTTTGCTCCTATTTGGACAAGATGACAACTGCTATTGATCATATAATAAATCCCTAGCCAAGATTGTTGCAGTGCAAGAGGATTTTAGTTGTTCATGTAATTGTAACTTTGGAATGTATTCACTTGTATATCTTATGTATTGTTCCCTCATGTTTATTTTGGGATGTGTTTGTAATGTAATTGAGTCATGCCATGCCCCAATGTTTTGATCAGGAGTTTCTATAATGTAAACAAGTCATGTCAAGTCATTGTGGGTAACCCTCCTATTGATCAAAGGTTAAAGTCCCCGCAGTTCTAGGACCCTAGGGTTATTAGACTCTCCTAGTGAAGTCGGCCCTAGTGAGTTATTGTCAAGTCGAGAATTAGTATAAATAGAGAGTGAGCCTCTCTATTTATCACACACTCAGTTGTAGCGCATAGCTGACGGAGAAGAAGTTACTAGGGATAGAAAGAAAGAGACTACTACTATTGGGAGATCATCTTACTGTTTTGGGGTTTTACTTTTGGTGTTGATTCTACCTCTAAGGAAGTTGTGGGGTTTTCTCCATTTATGGTTTCCCAGAGGAAAAACATTGTGTTCATTGTATCTTGTGTTTGATTGTTGTACTTGTTATTCTCTTAGTTAAATATCCTAACATAACACTAGCTTGAATGATAAAATTCTAACATGGTATCATAGCTAACCTGAGAAGAAGACACTGTTAAACTGTGGAAACTAGGGCTTCCTACTTTTTGGATCTCTCTCCATATATTTTCAGCAAAAGAAGGTTGGACTGACTCTCCTCCCTAGGGTGCATCTTTCTGTTGAAGTAGAATTTGATTCTAAGCATTTTCAGTTTTTGACCCGACACTACTGCCGGAAATTAGGGCTTTCCACAGAAGTGGAATTTTTGAGTGAGCCTAGGCCTAGATTGATCTCCTCCTAAAAATCAAATTTTAGAGATCAAGATCAAAACATTTGGTTGGATAGAACTCTGGGAAATTCAAACCCTAATCTTCTCCTGAACGAGCACTGCAGAAATTCAGCTTTAGATCCAGTTTCGACATCTTGACCTGGTAAGATCTAAATATTTTGTATTTCCATTTGAGGTTCTCAGTTAATATGTCTCACCATACCAAGCTTGATGAAAATCTTGAGGGAGCTGATAAGTTCTGATCTTGGAAGTATAGGATTTTCCTGGTCCTGGAAGAAAATGAGTTGGACTCCTACATCAATGAGGAGGTTCCAGTTCTAGAGGGATATGAAGCTAAGGATTTACACAAGAAGAAGTTGGTTATGGATAAGAGGATTATTTCTGATTCAATAAAGGATCACCTCATACCACAGGTGTCCTCCCTAAAGACACATAAAGCTATAATTGATGCCCTAACCAAACTGTTTGAAGGAAAGAACATAAACCGAAAGATGACTTTGAGGAACCAGTTGAAGAATGTGAATATTTAGAATATGGAGAACATACAGTCTTACTTCACAAGGGTCTCCCAGATCAAAGAACAACTTGAAGCAGTGAATGAAGAAGTGGATAATGTAGATATTGTAATGACGACCTTGAATGGTCTCCCTAGGACATGGGACTCTTTCATTCAATGGATCTGTGCCAGAAATATGTTAGTTAATTTCAGCAAACTATGGGAAGAATTCTCAGAAGAAGAATCTTGGATAGCAACTCGAGAAGAAAATATGGAAAGTGAAGATCAAGCTCTCATAGTTCAATCCAAGAAAAACAGAAAGGACCATCATCATCGTTCTAAAGGTAAGCACTCTTCCTCCAAGAAAACTCAACTCATATGTTATACTTGTGATGAAATAGGACACTATGCCAAATATTGTCCTAGAAACAAAAGAAACTCTCACAAGAATAAAAGCAACAAGAGAAGACATCATGCTCATGCTGCAAAAGATGATGAACCTTCCACAAAGAGAAATAAGCAAAAAAGTGATGATTCTTCAAGTGATGAAGAATATGTTTTGATTTCCACTCTCACGGGAAACATCACACATGGAAGCAATGATTGGCTTATAGACAGTGGGGCTTCCAAACATATGACAAGATTCAAAGAGTGTTTTGTGAGACTATCAGAACATGAATCACTCCACAAGATGAAACTCGGAGATGACTACCAGTATCCAATAAAAGGTAGTGGGGAATCCTCCTATAAGCTAGACTCTGGAAAGTATATGAAGATGAAGGATGTATTGTTTGTACCAGGACTTAAGAATAACCTCCTCTCCATATCTGCATTAGATGTAAAAGGCATGAGGGTTGCATTTGTAGATGGCCAAGTTCTCATGTGGCCAAAGGGAAAGAATTTTGATGATGCAGTAGTGATTGGGGAACAAGATGGAGGCATATACAAATTGAAGATCCATTCAGAACAAGATTTGGTCCATGAAATAGTAGAGCCAAATGAAATTTGGCATAGAAGGCTTGCACATGTGCACTACAGAGCACTACCACTTGCAAGCAAAGTTGTTGAAGGTCTTCCAGAAATTCAGGAAAAACATGATGGAGTCTGCAAAGGATGTGCAGAAGGAAAGAACACAAAGAAGACATTTCCAAGTAGTGAGAGCAAGGAAAAAGGAATCTTGGAAATCATTCACTCCAATGTACATAGTCCAATGTCATCAAGTTCATTAAGTAGGTATGTATACTATGTTTCTTTTATTGATGATTTTTCTAGGAAGACATGGATTTACTTCATGAAGAACAAAGATGAAGTATTCAACAAGTTCAAGGAATTCAAAGCCTTGATTGAGAACCACACTGAAAAGAAAATCAAGATTTTTTGATCAGATAATGGCAGAGAATTCACATCAAATGACTTCAAAGAGTTATGCAAACATTTAGGGATTAAGAGGGAGTTAACCACTCCATATAATCCACAGCGGAATGGAGTTGCAGAATGGAAGAATAGAATGATCATGGAAGATGCAAGGGCTTTGCTTCATGATCAAGATATTCCCATTCATCTATGGGCAGAAGATTCCAGAACAACAATGTATGTACAGAACCGTACTCCACACATAGTACTTGAAAAAAAGACACCTGAAGAAGTCTTTTTCGGAAAGAAACCAGAATTCATCCATCTCAGAATATTCAGCTATCTAGTGTACATACATATTCCAAAAGAAAATAGGACAAAGTTAAATCCTTTAGGAAAGAAGGGTATATTTATGGGATACTCTGAAAGCTCAAAGGCTTACAGAATATACTTATTAGGATTCAAGAAGATCGATATCAGCAGGGATGTAACATCTGATGAAGACTCAGCTTACAACAAATCCAGAAAAAGGCTTGCTGAAGAACCTAAAGAAACAGAAGCACCTAGAATTCATGACACAACCATGAATGAAGAAATTCAAGTAGAAGATCAAGAATTAGAAGAATCTCAAGAACATGTAGATCCACCTCAGGAAAAGAATCCTCATAAGAGGAAACCTACTTGGGTACGAGAAGCTATCCAAGGTGTAGAAAGATATGGGGATCCAGAAGAGAATCACAGAGAAAGAAAGAGGACCAGGTCCTGCTCAGGGTATGTAGCCTTATTATGTGATTTCATCGATAAAGAACATTCCAACTATAAAGAAGCGGAAGAAAGGAAAGACTCGAAGGATGATATGATCGAAGAGTATTAATCAATCATGAAGAATAATGTTTGGGATGTTGTCCCAAAACCAGAAGGGAAGTTTGTTGTAACTTCCAAATGGATCTACAAGATCAAGCATGCTGCAGACGGTAGCATAGAAAAATATAAAGCAAGATTTGTGGATCGTGGCTTCTCCAAGAATTAAGGAATAGATTATGAAGAAACTTTTGCACCTATAGCCAGATACACTTCCATCAGATCAGTACTTTCTCTGGCTGCAGTGATGAAATGGAAGATACATGAAATGGATGTCAAGACTACTTTCTTGAATGGTGTAGTGGAAGAGGACGTATATGTGGAGCAGCCACTCGGTTTTGAGACACATGACAGGGACTCTCATGTGTGTAGATTGAAGAAAGCCCTGCACGGTTTGGAACAAGCACCCAGGACATGGTATGGTAGAATTGATAGCTTTATATCAAGTTTGGGCTTTACCAAGAGTAAAGCAGATTCCAACCTTTACTACAAGGTTGAATATGGAAACCCAATGATGCTCATACTGTATGTAGATGATCTGTTTGTAATAGGTATGGATGGGTTGATTGTTGATACAAAGAGGAAGTTTTCTACCAAGTTTGAAATGAAGGAATTGGGTATGATGCATTATTTTCTAGGCATGGAGGTGTGGCAGAATGCAGATGGAATTTCCCTGGGGCAAGGAAAATATACGGTAGAGATCATGAAGAGATTCGGGATGATGGACTGCAAGGCAATGACCACACCTATGGCATCAAACCTAAAGCTATTGAGTGATGCTTCATCATAAGTGGTCTATGATACGATGTATCACCAGATAATTGGGTCCTTGATGTACCTAACAAACACGAGACCAGATATTTGCTTTGCTGCGAACACCTTGAGCCAGTTCTTGACAGATCCGATACATGTTCACTTGATTGCTGCAATGCATATTCTGAGGTACCTAAAGGGTACAGTTGATTATGGGCTCAAGTATGAGGTGAATAAAAATATTAACCTGGATGGTTATGTTGATTCAGATTAGGCAAGCAGTGCCATCGATAGGAAGAGCACTTCAGGGTGTTTATTTAGTATGGGATCAGGTGTAATCTCTTGGTTTAGCAGGAAGCAATCCTATGTGGCACTAAGTACAACTGAAGTAGAGTATGTCACAGCTTGTTCAACTAGTTATGAGGTAGTATGGCTGAGGAAGCTACTATATGATTTATTTGATCTCCAATTAGATGCTAGTTGTATATACTGTGACAACCAGAGTTGTGTGAAGTTGATGGAGAACTCGGTGTTCCATGACAAGTCGAAGCATACCGAGATCAAGTATCACTATATCATGGATATGGTGCAGAGAGGAAAAGTGAAGATCCAATATTTTGGGACAAATGAACAAATAGCTGATGTGTTGATGAAGCCATTGGCCAGAGTGAAGTTTGAGTACTTCAGGGAGAAGCTTGGTGTTCTCTAGAATGATGTTCCCTTCAAGGGGAAGTGCTAATTCCGCGAGCCATTCTGACATGGTGAGAGGATTAGGTTCCTTCCATGGTCAGATATAAGGGGTTATCCATTCTTTCATGGTGAGAGGATTGGTTCCTTCCATGTCAGATATGAGTGCTGAGCCATTCTGATATGACTATAGGATTGGTTCCTACATGATAATATATAAGGGATATTGCCATTATCTGAATGGAGGTACCTGGTCAGTTACCATGAATACTCAGTTTAGGACTGAGGGCCATTCTAATATGACTATGGGATGTAGTCTCAGATGATCAGATATAAGTACAGGTCCATTCTGATGTGATTGAGTGATATGTTACCACTTGATTATATATAAGGGTTGTTTCCATTCTCTAAATGGAGGCACCTGATCAGTTACTAGGAACCCTCAGTATGGAACTAAGAGCCTTTCTGATGAGTCAAGGTCAGATGTAAGGGTTGTGCCATTCTGACATGGTGAGATGATTAAGTTCCTTCCTTGGTCAGATGTAAGGGTTGTTCCATTCTAATATGGTGAGAGGATTAAGTTCCTTCCATGGTCAGATGTAAGGGCTGCGCCATTCTAACATGGTGAGAGGATTAAGTTCCTTCCATGGTCAAATGTGAGGGCTGAGCCATTCTGACATGATGGTGGATGTGTTCCTCTCATGGTCATATGTGAGCACTAGGAATTCATTTCTGATGATTCAAGGTCAGATGTAAGTGTTGGGAAAGCCATTCTGACTTAGGGTCATATATAAGCACTGAAGAAGACCTACATGGAGGCTAGGACTACAACCAACATGAAAAAGGGCTAGCTCTATAGAACTTCCTATGAGGAGAAGAATCATGAGATAGCACCAGTGATCTTGACCCAGTGATGATCCAGATCCAGTGATGATCCAGATCTAGTGATGATGATATGGATTGAGTGATGATTGAGATCCATTGATGATGATCCAGCAGTGATGATCCAGATCGAGTGATGATCAAGATCTAGTGATGTTGATCCATCAGAGATGATTAATATCTAGTGATGATCTAGATCTAGTGATGATGATCCAGATCGAGTGATGATCTATATACAGATGAATATGACTTGAAGATGAATATGACCTGAAGATGAAGATGACTTGAAGATGACGAGAACTCGATGATGATCCAAATGATACAGAGAAGAATACTTGTGCTGATAAATTGTGTCGAGAGAATACCTTCCTAGTTAAGAGGGAGTGTTGATGTAATTGTAACTTTGGAATGTATTCACTTGTATATCTTATGTATTGTTCCCCGGTTTTTACTCCGGGATGTGTTTGTAATGTAATTGAGTCATGTCATGCCCTGATGTTCCGATAGGGTGTTTTTATAATGTAAACTAGTCATGTCAAGTCATTGTGGGTAACCCTCCTATTGATCAAGAGTTAAAGTCCCCGCAGTTCTGGGGGCCTAGGGTTATTAGACTCTCCTATTGAAGTCGACCCTAGTGAGTTATTGTCAAGTAGGGAATTAGTATAAATAGAGAGTGAGCCTCTCTATTTATCACACATTCACTCACACTTAGTTTTAGCACATAGCTGAGGGAGAATAAGTTGTTGGCGCTAGAAAGAAAGATACTACTGCCGTTGGGAGATCATCTTACTGTTTTGGGGTTTTACTTTTGGTGTTGATTCTATCTCTGAGGAAGTTGTGGGATTTTCTCCATTTATGGTTTCCCTGAGGAAAAACATTGTGCTCATTGTCTCTTGTTTTTTATTGTTGTACTTGTTATTCTCTTAGTTAAAGATCCTAACATAATGCTAGCTTGAATGATAAAATTCTAACATTAATGATACAACTAAGGAAACTGTCTTTTCTTAAAAGGGACTTAAGAGCAATGAAAAAGGCCATGTGGCTTGACTTTATGTGCCTGCTAGATAAAATGACTGACTTAGAACAATCTGCCTCAAAAGAAAGCTTGTATAAATAGTTCTCCAATATTTATGTTCAATAAATCTTGTTCATTTTGTCATGTGATTATAATTATAATGCAAGGGATGTAAACTTCTAGCAATCTGTAAGGAGAAGAAGAAACCAGAGGTATGCAGTCCCCATTGTAGATAATAGTTAAAAAGTGTCAACAAGTTGGTTCCACTCACTCTGCTCTCTTCCCACATGTATAGAATATATATCAAATAGATGAGGTCAGGAGCATAGTCCAGGCAATTTTGGTAGAATATTATCCCTTAGACCGAGCATGTAAATCCAAAGGAAGTCCACACTTGTGGTGCAGCTCTTGAGGGCATGTTTCTCTAACGAATTCAAACAAAAAACTCAAGGGGAAGGCTATAACCTGCCTCTATTGTATCCATATGATATTTGCAAATAAACTCAATTCTTCTCAAAAACTTAGCTCTGTAGAAAATAAATGGAATTCTAGATAAGATATCACACACATTACTTACCAATTCTGTCCAATCCACCATCTCCATATTTGACTTGCATTGGACTGCATTCCTGTATACAGTTTAAAGGAACAAAACATTCAGCTGTGATATTCCAAAATTCAAAACTATCAAACACAATGCCAGAGTGTGATATTTTATAGCTAGTAAACTAGATGAACAGTAGAAACACGATGAGATATTTTTTTCTTCAAAGTTTAAACCAAGTACTTTTAGCATTGCATAAAGAGAAATTACTTGTGAACTTAAAGATCACCTTTGGATATAAAAATTTAAAAAAATTGTATATCTTACTTTTTGTGGGAACCAATATGAACTCAACATTGATCTAATGAATACTTTAGCATTGATTTAATGAACAAAGACCAAGTCAAATTCTGCTAGGGTGCAATGAAACAACAGGTGTTTGAACTTACAATACAAGAACGATTCCAACTAGCCGTATGCCACCATAAATATTATTGGCATGGGATTCATAACCATTCAGGTAACTGAACGTATTGATAACTAAATCTCTCAGGCTACTGTATCTTTGATTTCATACCTCTCAAGCTCGTATATCACTTTAGCTTCCCATCATTTTCTCCCCAGTTCCACTGACATCTGCAGGTTTCCACCCTCATCATAATAGGTATTATGGGAAGATATGTAGCCACATATGTAGCTGCATCTATATCCACATCCACTCATCCACAAGCTCCTAAGCTACAAGCTACAACCCTCTTCCTTGGATACCCCTGTAGATGTTAATAGGTGTGTGTCCCTTTGGATCTTCTTGCAGGTCTTCAATCCATCTGCAAAGCCTCATTATGGGTTCCACAAACAACCTATCCACAAGACCTATATATGGGTGCTGCAATCACACATAGACCACAATACATATCCACAAATTCAGTAGCAACCACATAGGCATAAATCTTTATGTAAATATTGAGAATGCAATTTTTGAAAACCCCATAGTAATGCTTTATCAATAGATCAGAGAATATGTTTCCATGTTTGAGGTATTCTCTCTACTCCCATTGGCATTTTTTGTGATGTTGCACATGCCAGTTGGACCGAATTGATCTTTAATTTGATCTACCTGTGGTTTTTTGCAGTTGATAAATAGACTATTAGCCATCAACCAATTTGATGTAGAAAAACTGGTTGGAAAGGTTTTCTCTATTGTAAAGAGACAACCTTACAAACAATTGAAGCTTGGGCTACTTCACATTTTGATTTTTCTAGCTGCATAGAATATTCTAGCTGGTTGATTTATTATGGACTTTGAATTATGTATATGCTATATAGTATACATAAATCATCTCAGCAAGGGAATGCCAAGGAAAGCATATATCACAATATATACAAATTCTTGTCCTATTGTAAGATACTCCACATACCCTAGTGCATAATAAGTTAATAACCATTCAATGCTATTATGTTATACCCCTGAAATATCTATTTGATGTAGACTTCTTAGAGTTAAGAAGAAACCTACAACTCGGAGTATGTTCACTTTTGCAAAATCCTTGATCTGGGAAACATATAAAAGAAAATAAAGGGATTTAAAAGTTAGCATTGGTGGACACAATGATTTTTCAAAATCCCTTTACATTTTGCAAAATAGAAATCCTGGACTCTCTTCAGTTTAAGAAATGGGCATTCTAAATCTGATGTCACAAGTAGACCCATTTAAAAACCAAATCTCATCATAGAGCTACACAAAAATCTACTTGTTCAATGAGTTATCTTTGACTACCACCTCCTTGTCGCAAGATCAAACAATCTAACCACATTAGGCTATTGGTCATACACTGATCAGTTAGAATAAAAATATCCCTATCGTAATCCCAATCACTGCAAATATAATAATGGAAAAAATAGTTGATTTTATTTTTAATCACACATTTTTTAAGTATAGATGATATCATTATATTAGAACTTGGAAGCACTACCTCATATTTGAAATCACTAATGATAATAAAAACTAAGATTTTAGGCGTTGGTTACTATGGAAAAAAACAGAATCCCTTGACTAGCAATGTGGTTGAGAAGGGCAGATTTGATTCTAGAAAAATCTGGGAATGGAATTTACATTTAGTGTTTAATAATTTTTTTGGAAGGAAAACCTTGCAACATGCCCCTCTTCCTAGGATTATTTCGATACCTCTAGCAACAATAGTGGTTGGTAACCCCAATGAACTTTACCAGATTTGAACTTGTAGGTTGTTACCTATCACCTTCCCATGGAAAACATGCCTTAGGCGAATGGTTCAACTGCTGAGATTCACAAAGGAAATAAGGGAGTCAAAAGGAACCAATGCAAACCCAAATTCTGCAATAACTCAATCACAAGTGTGCTAGAGGGAGATAACCCTAGTGCACTAGAGAGAGAGAGAAGTATGTGCAAGTACAAGTGAGCTACACAAGTGATGCACAGGTACACATAAAAGAAAGAAATTCCAAGTACAAGAGAGCACCAATGATATAGGTGTCCTTAGACATAAAGCACTTTATAAGAGAGATCAACAGATTAGGAGATGAGGTAATACAAATAAGTGTTGAGGTGTCTCTTGAAGAGGGGGTTATGGGCCCACAAAACAAGGGCGCACACCGCAAGAAAGTTATTGAGCCTACATGTCATGTTTGACTAGGTTGGGTTTTAACCATAATATAATAAATGAATTAAAATATGTCCTTAGCCATAACTAAAAGTACATAATGATACATTTGAATAGGCCACGGTCCATGGTCACATGTACAGATTACACCAATAATTCCAACACCCTGCCCTTGAGTTGAACAAGGGACAGTGGACAGAAGTCATTACAATATATGATTACAAAATTTACTTCCTCTTAATGCTAAGTAGAGGACCAGACCCCCTCGAATTCCACATCTCTCCTTCATAAATCCATCAATATCATCAAATGTGAAGACTAAGCTCTAGAGTGATTGAGGTGGGAGATGTAGTTCAATAGGGACATCCAAAAACTAAGTAATGGCCCATGTTGGAGAAGATTCCTCTAAATACTGCTCAAATAAGGCAACAAGAAACTTAGTTGTATCAAGTTTGTCCTAAAAACAATTAGTGATCCAAGAATGAATGGCTCAAGGTGGAGGAGATTCCTCTTGATAAATCATGGATGGATGTAATATCCCAAACTGGTATTTTTCTTTTTATGTGTGTACTGTAGATGGATAATAGACTTATGCCTCAACAAAATAGGAAAGCAAACCCTGATCTTTGCATGCATGAAGTTGCATGTAGATCTGTTCCCTAGAAAATATTGAGATGCTATAAAATAGGAGAAGTCAATGAATGTAGGTACCGGTATATAGATCTGCTGATGGTGAAGAGGATGGTCTCTGCATGTAGGGATTCTGACAAAGGAATAGGTAGATAAACCAAATCATCCTCCATAGGTGAATGTGCCCTCCTCTCAAGCTATAGATGTTCCAAAATAATAAATAAGCTGTTGTTGAAGGACCGAATGAGGTGCAATAGGGTTATAGTACCCCTCTGACCATGATGGAAGCAGCATGCAGAAGAAATGGTGGCTCAATAGACCAAAACATGAATGTACTCCTCAAATCAATTCGCCCATGCAGAACAACATCTTCCAGAAAGGGGGCACTGCTGATAACTTGCTTGATACTCAAGATGAACGACCCTTCTTCTAGGGGAAGGGTAATGAAGGTGCTTTGAGATGAATAGAAGTAGCATGCAGAAGTTCTGACCCCTGTAGATAAGAAAATGAATTGCTTTGTCTTTGACCACTGTAATATAGTATGATGGTGGAACTCTTCGGTTGGATGAATAATGAACCGCCCGAAATAACTGTTGAATGTAACCAGATTATGAACTAGTGCTGAACCTAGATGATCCAACCTAATGATGAACTAGGGTAGATGGATTTTGCTGCTGAAATACACCAGTTAGATGAGAATGAACTCAACCCCAACTTAGCTCGTCGAGCTCTCCAATTCGACTCCACAAATCAATAATCACATAAGTGTCTTCTCCATTCACTTTATCTTTCTTTTATAACTTTCAACTATGAAAATCCTAACTTTTGACCTAATTAGGTCACTTTAACTTCTAATTTGTAGTTGAATTGCATGCATGTGCATGGATACTTAATCAGGTGCATGCATCATTAAATAATGCTCAGATGGCATGCATGCAGGTGGCCTTTGGCTCTGGTGGCCCTCTTCAACCCAATGGTGATATAATATTGATGCCCTAGATCTTCTGCATATGGCATCAATATTCGGTTGATTCCTTGACTGTCAGTACCCGCTCGAACCTACATGAATCACATAGGTTAGTGGGCCGGTCCTCAATGCCTAAACAAAAAAGGAGATTACAATGGACCAACGAGAAACTATGTTTTATCAAGAGTATAGATAGCTCACTAAGGTATAGTCCTTGACCTGTCTAAAGGAAATGTAACTAGTGTATGCAAATCATGCAAGGTGTCACTATCATCACTAAATAATGGATTCAAATTGTTAGGAGCATGTACAACATTAGGATTGCATTAACCATTATCAAGAATATTGTCATCTGCAACATGAAAACTGGATGATCCATTGATAAGAAAATCCTTAAAACGTGAAGAGACATCTGCAATAGGAAGACTCGATGAGTCATAAATAGATTCCACATCAGCCATAAGAGTCTTCCTAGATGCTCTAGAAGGAATACTTTAGAGTTTTGTTGTGGGGAAGTGCCCCCCCGACCTCGCCCCTGCTCTGGAATCTTGCTTCGGACTGAAGCACTATGGGAGCTAAGGTGAAGCACGATTCTAGTAGCACTCCCAATCCAGAGCGAATTGAGAAGCGTGCTTCCATATATAAAAAATTCTCCTTGCCATCTTAGGAAGCGTTCACTTCCTCTTATATTCTAGATGCTTCCTCCCTCACTTCCTCTTCATTCTCGGTCGTGCTTTCTAAATGCTTACACCTGCACTCCCTATCGCTTCCTGTCACTCCCCATTTTGCTTACTCCATTTTTTTCTGCCCATGGGTGCCCATGCCCACGAAAGAGAGGAGAAATGATTTTCGAGGGAAGGAGGAGGGATTTGGGGGATAAATCCCTCTTCTCCTACCTCATTGTCACATTGCAAGAGAAGAAAGGAGAATAGGAGAGGAGAAGAGAAGAAGAGAAGAGAAGAGGAGAGGAGAGGAGAGGAGAAAATTGTAGCTTGCCATGGTGCCACCATTAGAGATAGGGATCCAAAGAGGTAGGTTCTACTTCTAACATTTGTCATTTTCTTTTTGTTAAAAATTTGAAATTTTTGACCTTTGATTTCTATGATAGTATGAAATTTGAATGCTTGAATCTTGAGCCTTGGCCATATAAATTCTAGAGTCTAGAGTCTAGAATCTAATTACTAGAATGTACATTGTTAAAAACTTAAATCTCTAGTTCCTCCATTATTCTATTGCAGGAAACAGGTTAAATATCTAGTTTCATTTGGCATCAACCATGATGATGGGTTTATGGTTTATTTTGTTGGTTCCATTTGTTATTCTGATGGTGGTGGTTGGAAACTGGAGGAGGAATGAGGAAGAGGATGATTAAGTGGGAATTTGCACATACCATGGAGAGCAGGAGGAGGAGGAGGAGGAAGAGGAGGGGGAAGAGGAGAGGGGAAGCCAAAAGAAAACCAAAGAGGACCCCAAATCCTTGTGGAAATATGTCACAAGGCAGGTAGGAACTAGAGGGGGTGGAACCACCAAATTTTTTTTCCCCCATTGTAACAAGACATACACAGGTTCATATACCCATGTGAGAATACATCTATGTGGGCACATGCCATGTGATGAAAGAAAATATGGAGAATTTTGTGTTTTCCCAAATGTGGTATCAACACAAACAACCATCTATAAGAAGGAAGAATTCAAAGCACAAAACACATCAAAACGATCATCGGATGACCATGACCTTTCATGTTCACCAAGAACTGGAGGCCCATACACCCAAGGTATTGGATTCTCTCCCATGCAATCACATGGTATCCGCAGGACAATATCATATTTCCTTGATCAAGGTGGTAGGGATGACGTGGATTCAAAAGTGTATTGGTTTCTCTATGCATGTGGCATGCCATTCAATGTTCTTTGCTCCCCCTATTGGCATGAAATGGTAGAGGCCATCTCCACTGCCCCAATAGGATACAAAATCCTTGAGTATGACAAAGCTAGAACTGTGGGGCTTGACTAGGAAAAAACCAAGATCCAAAATACTTTGGTGAAATTCAGAAATGCTTGGAATGAGTATGGGGTATCAATTGTATCAGATGGTTGGACCAATCTGAAAGGTAAGCCATTGATAAATGTTCTTGGTGTCTCTGCTACTGGTGCAATATTCCTTTCGGCACTTGACTACTCAGATAAATTCAATACCGGCATGAACATTACAGAACTCCTACTCCAAAACATTGAATCTATTGGTCCATACAATGTCATCCAAGTCGTAATAGATAATGCTGCTAATTGTAAGGCAACGACAACAATCATTGAAGATAAATACCCAAACATATTTTAGTTCGGGTGTATGGTTCACACACTGAACCTTTTGATGCATGACATTATTAAGTTGAAGGAAAATGAATACAAATGGATTGGTGAATTGTACAAAAATGGTAATCACATGATAAGATTTATTACCAACCATAGCAATGCCCATTGCATTTTCTGCACTCACTCAAAGTTAGAGCTATTAAAGATAGCAAAGACTAGATTTGCTAGATATTATGTCACCTTCAAGTGCCTTTTGAAGGTAAGCGAGGCATTGGCTAGCATGGTATAAATTGAATGATGGAAAGTCTTGAAAGATAGGGATAAATCCACATCTGACAGGTGTGATTTTCAGGACGTGGAAGACACAGTTCTTGATGGTCAAATTTGGGCAAGTGTCAAGTTTGTTTTGCAGTTCACAAAGCCCATTTATCACATGATTTGGTTTGCAGATATAGATAAGCCAGTAATTGGGGAGGTGTATATGCAGATGGATAACATGTTGGGCCAGATTAAAGATATTTTTCAATTGAAGGATCCCATCTTGTATGACCATATTCACATACGTGTTGTCAAAAGGTGGGATCATCTCAATGTTCCACTACCAGCACCTGGGGGTGGGTTTAGGAGAAATCCCCACACAGATCCATAGGTACAGGTTGGGTACATGGATTCTATAGACAAGTTGGTCCCTGATGAAGAGGAATTTTCCTTCTTACATAGTGAATTAAGCAAATACCTTAGTGATATTGGTCCGTTTGGTACTTTTCATGCTAGAAAAGATTGCAATAGGGCGCCTCCTATTGAGTGGTGGAACATGTATGGCTCATCATCCCAACGCTTGCATAAATTGGCAACCAAAGTTATTTCATAGGTGGTAAACAGTTCCTCTGTATAAAGGTGTTGGAGCACCTATAGCTTCATCCACTTGATGAAAATAAATCGATTAAATGAAAATCAGGCAGAAATCTTGGTTTATGTACAGTACAACTTGAGTTTGTTGACTCATTACTGTGAGCAGGACAAACCCAATAGATCATATGTCACTTGGGACAACAATCTGGAGGAGCATAACTTGGAGGATGGAGCCTTAAATTTAGAGCACTTGGAGGAAGATATTTTGGGTGATGAGGATGACCATGCAACAGCAACAATGCCACCACCTCCTTTCCCCCCAGGTTCAACTTCGCAACCCCCACCTGCATTAGTGACAGGGGGTCATGCAAGATCAAGTATTGGACATGGCTCAGTGGCTGCTAGGGATGAAAATATTGCTCCCTTTGTTTATGAACATAAACAACGGCAAAATAAATTATATATTTCTCATGGCAAGAGGAAACATCCATAAAATCTACTTTTCTTGCCTTTTCTTATTTATAATACTTTCAAGTTTCTGCACTGTTGAGATTCGAGAACTTGAGTCATTGACTCTTTTATATTTATTATGGTATATTTTGTGAACATTACATGGAAATTCAAGTTTGAAGTTCGAAGTTGAACTTTGAAACTATAAGGCTAATAACTTGATGTTATGGATAATGGACCTATTTTTGATGAATTCACTAGTATATGATAATTGATTGATCATTGAATCATTGATGGTTGATGAATGATGTTATATGGTATTATGATTTATCATGTTATGGTTTATTTCATGTTTTTATTCTTTCCATGACTAATTCAACATTCTAGAATCATTTGTTGGCATATATAACTCAAAATATATTAAAAATATCTATTATATAAAAAATGCTTCCTAACCGGAAGCTTCTAAAAATTTTGCTTCCCGCTCCCAAGTAACCTTGCTTGAGAGTACTCATAGAAGTAGAGAGAGAGAGAAAACAACATACTATGAAGGAGAAGGGTCCATTTAGAATAGGTCCTACATGGTGATGAGAAGCAGCATGATCTATGGAAGCATTCCAAGATCCATTAGAGGAATCCTTTAAAAGAAGTGATGAGAAATATTTAGTGGAATGTGATTAGAAAACCCATCAAAATAACTGCTCTATATTCAACCACCCTATGAGTGGTGGGATCGTAAAGGAGGTATCCCTGAAAAGTTTCATTGTATCCAACCAAAGTGCAACAAGAGTTTGGAGATATAGTTACCTTTCATTTGGAGCATGGGCCCATGCATTAGATCCAAAAATTATGAAATGTGAAATAGGAGGTTTATTGCCATACCATTTCTCATAAGGAGTCATACCAATGACTAAATAAGTAGGTGTTATATTTGATGATATGGGTTGTGTTACCTCTCATATTCCATGAGTCTTGTACTTGTGATTTTCATCAAAAGACTTGTGATTTTTATCACAAGGATTGAGCTTGCAGGAGCACATTGCTAGATGTTTTTATGGATAGGGGTGCATTTGTGTTTTGTCTTAGAGATGATGCTATCCTATGGTGGACTCAATGCTTATGATGATTCTAGTAATTGTTGGATGGATAAAACTCTTCATGATGTGGTGTAGTCCCCCTCTTTGATATTGTTGGCATAATTCAATGATTTGTTGCTTAGTTGGTACATTTATTTAACACTTAATGCATTTCATAGGGTGGGAACCCATAAACTTAGTTTCTCCCTAAGTTTCAAGTGTTAATAATTGAACTTCAATGTTATCGAAACAAACTGGTTTTTACAAAACCAGTGGGTTTGGCTAGTTTACAACACTTTCCAATCCAAATGGAACCTCCAAACCAAAAATGACATGTTCTGTCCCAAAGGGTAAAACCTTCCTTATTTTCCTAAACCTACTAGTTTCATATAGGCCCATACATGCCGCATGGGACCACATTGTTTTCAATTAGATTTAAAAAAAAAAATTGGTTTCCTAAAAGCCTAAAATTATCCCTAAAGCCCTACCATTGCTATTTAAAGAGCATATAACCTCTCATTTGTCTCATACACTTCAATGATTTGGAGTTTTTGAGCTATTGTTTATTTGAGATTTTGAGCTCAATTTTTTTCCAAGTTATTGAGTTATTATTCATTGCAAAGTTTAAAAATTCAAAATCATTTGTTGAAGGTTATTTGTCTTCAACTATTGTTGTATCCTATTGGTGGGGGAAATTTGGTAGGAAGTGCCCTAATTTGCAAAAAATTGTAATTCATATCTTGAGCCAAACATGTAGTGCTTCTGGGTGTGAATGCAATTGGAGTTCTTTTTAGTGCATCCACACCAAGAAGCGAAACCATTTGGAACAAAAATGGTTGAATGATATAGACTTTTTCCACTACAAACTTAGGTTGAGGCACAACTAATTGTTGTGCAAGACCCCTAATTTAAGCAATGTGTACTTGGATGATATTGATCCCTCGTCAACGTGGGTTTTGGAGATTCAACCAACATCATTTGAAAATGAATATATGTCTTGGATAGACTTTGACCCACCTCCATACGTAGAGGATCTCAGCACTGTTGTTGGACCTTCAAGCCCATGGGAATCTTGTCAAAATTCTAGTTCAGAGTTTGTTGATAATGAGGATGTGGGGTATCAGGAGGATTCATATTCAAATTATTATAGCATATGATTAGAATCTTATATTGTAGACTTTAGACACTAGTTATTAGTAAATTAGTAATTACTGACTACTATGCTTATGTTTGTACTTTTGACTCTATAGGTCATGTAGAGCCTCTTTTTTTTATGTATTTTGGTTCATATGGAGTGCCATGGGTGCCAGTTTGGTTATAAGAACCCTTACTTGCTATATACATGAGATAACTTCGCATATTTGTGTCTAATGGTTTGGATTCTTATGGATGTACATGAATATCTTTTTTTCAAAATTTTAATATTTTATGTATTTTTTGGTTGATAGGTTTTTTTTGGGTTCTTGTTCACTTTTGACCGGTTCCAAATTTTTAGGGTCCATCTATCCGGTGATCAGACCGATTTTGATAAAATTGTTTTGCTTTGGTGTGATGATCAAATTAAGGGTGCTCTATCATGGTTTTATAAGGTTTGATGTATTAATCCTCATGGGGGTGGATCTCTCTAGCACTTTGACTCTTTATACAATGTTCCAAGCATGAATTGATGTATTATACATAGTTCAACGCCTCTAGTGCTAGCACTGTAGGTCTCTTGGGTTGACTTAGAACACGTACCAAATTATCATGACATATTTGAAACCCCTTAAGGGAGTGTTAGGCTTGTACACCTGCTAAGAATAATTTGGCATTTTTTACCTTGGTTTCACCACTTAAAGGCTTGTTGAGGGAGTGTGCTAGCTCGTTTCCATGGTTTAACACTTGAAAGAGGATTATTTAAAGATATACTATGGAATTCCATGGAGTTCCCTCTCTCTTAGCACAAATATTGAGGAAAGCATACATTATAATATTATTTCATTGCTTCAGGAGGTTTGCACACTTCCCTAGGGTGCACACTATCTCCAACAATGAACATTAGAGGAAATTTCAACTCAAAATGGGCCTCCTAAAATGAACTAATAAAATAATAGTTAAAATAATAAAATAATATTTATTAATTTTGGAGGAAGAAAATAAAAAAACTACTTTTTTGTTTGTATTTTTTTCATATCTCCCCGTGTTTTTACTCAAATTTCGATCAGGAGAGCTCGATGGATGCAGAATTAAATTATGCATCCAACGAGTACCCACTCGGCATACTTTTGATGGACCCCGCTACCCCAAAAACAAGAAATACCTGAAAAAATGGAAGAATGTGCACCCTAGGGAAGTGTGCACTTCCCTAGGGTGCACATTCTTGAGGCTTATTTCCCCTTTAAATTTCTTGTGTCTAATATTGAAAAATACATCTTTGTATATTCTTTTGTGTTGAAATTTATATTTCTCAATAGTAGGCTCACCCTCATGCATATTTGGAGTTCTTCCTTGATTAGGATTCCTCCAAAAGTGATTTATGCTTTTTAGGGCAGCAAGATAATATGGTGTTTCTCCTTGATTAGGGCTACACAATCACATTTGATAGTTCCCTCTCATTGTTATCCTTTACTCCTTTCCCAATGGATTTGGCACTAGGCTTGGTCCACCCATCACCATGTTATTAACCTATACTACTACCACATGTTTTGCTAAAGCCTCTCTTCTATTCCACCTTAAACCTGATACCTATGCTATAGAAATCCTAATATAGGGAAACCCCCCTTCTGCTAGAGGAGATCCAACTTGATGTGAGGAAGAGGGTTGGTGGGAGACATTGGCCTCCCTCTTAGTTTCTCATGGATAGCATTGTTCTTTTGGAATTTAATTTCGCATGTTAAATTGTGTTGTAAGATTTTGGACATTAGAGGAAATTTCAACTCAAAATGGGCCTTTTAACTTTTATTCAAATTCCATGTCATCATGTGTTAGCCAATGAAATTGATTTAAATTTGAAATATCGTATAGGTCTTAAACACTTTTTTAATATAAATTTGGGGATAGGTATCATAAAAAGAACTACTTTTTTTTTGTATTTTTTACATATCTCCCCGTGTTTTTACTCAAATTTCGATTGGGAGAGCTCGTTGGATGCAGAATTAAATTATACATCTAACGAGTACCCACTCGGCATACTTTTCACGGACCCCGCTACCCCAAAAACAAGAAATACCTGAAAAAATGGAATGATGATGTCATCATTCCATTTTTTTCAGGTATTTCTTATTTTTGGGGTAGCGGGGTCTGTCAAAAGTATGCCGAGTGGGTACTCGTTGGATGCAGAATTTAATTCCACATCCAACGAGCTCTCCTAATCGAAATTTGAGTAAAAACACGGGGAGATATGTAAAAAATACAAACAAAAAAGTAGTTTTTTTATTTTCTTCCTCCAAAATTAATAAATATTATTTTATTATTTTATTAGTTCATTTTAGGAGGCCCATTTTGAGTTGAAATTTCCTCTAATGTTCGTTGTTCGAGATAGTGCCAATTGCCCAAAAATTTCCATTTGCTACTTTCCTATATCCCTATCCATTCCCATATCCGTTTCAGTGCAATTTATAGTGTACGTGATGGGAGGACCATGAAGACCAGGGCCAATTCCTAGGGGAAAATGGAGTCTCAAGATAATCCCCCCTTGGGCCTAGTTTGTATATGTTTGACTGAAACCCCTACAAAAGCATGCCAAATTCCTATCGAAAAATTGAAACTTCTTGAAAATTCACCAAGGAAGAGTAGCATTTAAGCTTACACCTTCAACCCATCTATCAATCTCACCCTTAGTCTATGCAAAATTGATGAGTACCCCTTTTATGGATTCCAAATACTTCAATCAACCTACAAAGCTAAGGTATGATATACCAATGGAGTAACACTACCCTTCTAATGGAGTAGATAAATAGATCTTACAATGCCAAAATTAACAAGTTACTTGAAATATTAAGCCACCAATAGAAGTCAAGAGAAAAAATCCTTCATACTACAAGAATGCTCCATAAAAGAATGGAAATTAGGCTTCAAAAGAGAAAGAGAGAGCTCTCAAAATCCAACCATGAGTTCATATGAGAAAGTAGCTTTATTTATATAGGAGGAACTAATTCCTTTACAATAAACTATCATTATTTCTTTAGGTCTAGCCTAGGATAGGGTAAAATAATACAAAATGCCCACTTACTTCTACCAAAATCCCAACAAAGCAATAAAATAAAGTGGTCAAAGCCACATGTATAATAAAAAAGCTACATAAGGGCCCAAAATGACGGGGCTCCTCCATCAAGAAAGGAAAAAAATGACAAGATGATGCCACATGGCCTCCAAAGGCCCTTTGAAGGTAGATTCTCCATATGTCCCCAAGCAACCAAGATATCTTTATATACAGAAACGTCCAAGGGGATGGTCCCATCTAGAAAGCTTCAAGTGGATGATAGCTCATGAAGTAATCTACAAGATATAAGGGTTGTCCACTACTCAATATCCAAGGAAGTTCTATTCAAAATATAATTCCCACAAGGAATGCATAGAAGGCCCTAGATGCCACCCAAGTGCAAAAACCTCACTCTATAAAGGAACCTTGAAATACAGAGCCTTCCTTCATAATATAGGGTATGAACCATGTGAAAAAAATTCCAAGTGGTTTTAATGTCCCAAATTTTGCATTGGGTCACAATTTCCAACTCACATTTTCCATATTCATAAAATTTGTCAAAGGGATGCTAAAAGTCAAATAATTGCCAAGGAGGAAAATCACTAGTTTCCTAGGTTAGGGGTGGAAGCTTTTAGATTTGGAATAAGGGGGATAATAAATGATGTTTAGAAATTAGAAGAGGATAGATATTTAATAATGCATATTATTAAATAAATAAAAGAGAAAATTTAAATGGCTATGGACAATGGAGACACATGGAGACTATGGGGCCAACTCAAGCTAGAATTCCTATGTTAAATGGCATCCTACTCTTGTAATTAAGAATCTATGGAAAGCCTAATGTTTTGGGATGGATTTTGAGGTTAATATACTTGTCCATAAACTTAATAGGTATAATTTTGGATGAATTTTAACTTACATTGGAGAGGAAGAGCCAAATGGGAGTTTCATGGACACTTGGCGAGATTCCCCTTACATTTATGACATCTATGACACCAATGATGGAGATTCTATGATAGTTATGACACAATTCAGATCTGAATTTTGAAATCCTGACATTTCAGGACTGAATATAGCATATTATAGGTCGAATTTGGGAGTTGGAGAAGGCCAAGAGGTTCCTACTCAAATTTGGGAGAAGAGGGAAGGTGAAGAGAGAGGCCACATGGCATATCATGAGCAGCCACACCAATTCGACTTGGATTGGTTAATGGATGGATTTGGAACATTAGAATACTAATAATGTTTATAAAATATATGTATCAGCCATGATAATAATCTTTTTCTCATTTGTGAAATTGTCATTTGTGAGTTGTGAGTTGTGAGAGCTATTGGATGACTAGTTTTCTTGCTTAAGCCAATTTCAAGTGTGAAAGATTCCCATCCTAGTTGGTGTTTGGAAAGGCTACTCAGGTATTTCATGGAGATTAAATGGAGTCTTATTTTCAGTTTCAATCTATAGGAATTTCATGTACACATCAATATCATCTTGTTCTTCCATTCATCTCAAGTTTTCTCACCATATTTCAGCTCTATGGAGTGAGGTGCACTTGGTGATCTATTCATATCTTTGACGGAGATTATCTTGCTCCAGTATTTTGTATTATGATTTAAATGATATTTTATTTAAGTTCAGAAATATATCAGGTCAAAAATCCAATATATCTCATGTATTATTGTCCAATATTGAAGAAAGAGTGCCATTTCCCCAATACCTTGTTGTAAGCTCTTGCAATCTTGATGGAATCGAATATATGTGTGAACCATTGATGATTTATGAATGAATGAAATGTAATTAAAGTATATTATTTGTTTAATGGTCTTTAACTAATAATTTGTGTCCATTGGGTCGAATTTCATAGCATTTGCGGCAAACTACATCTCATTTCCCCAAGGGTCCAAAACTAGTTTTTTATATTTGATTGAGGAAGTGATAATGGCCATGATAGTTCGATTGGTTATGAATACGAGTCTCTGATAATTTATTCTACACATACCTGGATTAAATTTGAGAATTTTAGTGATTTTATGTACATTTTGGAAGTCGTTCCGGCAATTACCCAAGAGGGATTTGAGCCCCAAAATTGCTAGTAAATTCATCTATCTTATTCAGAATTTGATATAGACTTGCAGAACTGATGGGAGCACTATAATAAATACATGAAAATAATAATTAATTTATTATATCATTCATACACCTTCTTTGAATAATTTGAAGGAATTGGGATGATTTGGAGAGCAAGACACTAAAACTAGTTAAGAGCCAAAATTGTGAAAAAATTGGAAAATTGGGCATTTTAATAAAATTCCAAAAAGGGGACATTACATTGGTATGAGAGCATGATATTGGGACCTGATTTGGTATAATATTTATGAGTAAAATAATTCAGGGACCACCATTATATATTGAAACCCAAAAGTGCTTTTGTTGAAGAGGAAAGTATGACTAGGCATGAAAAGAGAACCTCATATGATGGTGAGGAGATAATAAAAGGAATGGAACCTATCCTTGAAGACATGAACAAGAATATTATGAAAGGATTCAAATTTTTTGCTATCCAAAGTTGGGAAACATATATTTATTTTAATAAAACCAAGGGGGAAATGCATCAGCTTGGTTGAAGGAGTAAAAGGAGGAGACCCATGAACCACCTAGTTCTGAAATAGGTGAAGTAGAAGAAGTAGTACATGAAGAGGATAGAAATTCACTCCCAAATGACTCTGAAAAATATGATGAAAAATCACATGAGAAGGAAGAAGAGTACCTTGAAACTATTGAATATCATGCTGAAACAAATTCTACTATGGATATGGACCAAAGAGAATCTACTAATGGATTTTTGAACTATGAAGGAGTACCTATTGTTGGGTGCTCACACCTCTATGTTGGTGACATAGAAATAACTTTTGAAAGTGTTTGTGAAATCCAAAATTCCATTAAACATGAAAATGAATACCTTGTAGCAATTGAATAAGAAACAAGATCAACTTCCCCATCACCACTTGAGCTTCATGAAGTTGGTGCAAGCAAGAGGGAAGAGTATGAGGAGGTTCATTTGCGAGAACCTCATTTTCTTGAAGGGTCCTTAAAGATGAATGAAAATAAGATACAATAGGTCATTATAATACTCCATGACACTCAAGCATTGGTATCTAATTCTTGTTGCAGATCTACTTCCTTGGAGGCACCATCATTCCTTGAAGACATGGAGAAGATTCAAAGAGCAATGTACAACACCGAAGGTAATTTCATGACTTTTATTTTTGATAGAAAAAATGTCATTGAGCTTAGTGAACGGTTACATGAATCCTACTTGAAGAATAATGAATTTATTGATAAGATCACAATTCAAAATGAGCAACTTCTTGAAAAGTTGCAAGGCACTTGTTTTTCCTCCGATGTTTCAGATTTTCATAAAATAGATTTGTTGGAGGATTCTCATGACATGATGGATCATGAGAAACATGAAAAATTGTAGGTTCTTTATGTGATTGAGGATGATAGTGATGAGATCCAATCACTAGTAATGGTGGAAGAGGAACTTGAGTTGCCTCTCGAAAATGGTTACACAATTTTTGAAGAAGTGCATAATTCCACCACCTTGGAACCAACCCATGAGGGAAATTTTTCATTTTTTAGAGAGGTGCATAATACTACCCATATGGATCCTTCACATTATGACAATTTTTCACTTAATTATCATTTGGGTGTGTTGGTTCTTTCTCCTACACCCTACACTTCTAAATTTTGCAGCAGTCATCCTAATGAAGTATGTGTGAAAGGTTCCTTTTTGATGGTGCGACATGAAGAGCATGGACATTCTATTTATCCTTTTGATGATGGAATTATTAGAGCACCATCTTATTTACATTTTCAGCAGCATCCTTGTTTACATTATTATTATACACATATACATGGGTGCACCTATGACGTTCACTTGAGTCACTTGGAGACTCGTGATTTTACTTGCTCCTTTCCTAGTCTATTTGAAGTTGGAGGAACTTCATCCCACAATTGGGTGAAGAGTTATATGATTGAAGAACATTATTATTGGAAGAAAAATGCTCTGATGTTACATGATGATATACATATTCATGAGTGTATTGATGAGAATTCTTTGAGCCAGTTGAAGTCTTCATGTTTTCCTTGCTCCTTATTTTGTTCAAATTTTGGTGGAGGTTCTCCATTCACTTATTGGATGAAAGAACACATGGATGATTATATTGATGCACATTACATATCATTTGGAGCACATTATTATTCACATTTGCAGAATCGTTCCTTGTTACTTTCTGATGATGCACATCTACATGGATGCACCTATGATATGCATTTGAGTCACTTGAAGACTCATGGTTTTTATTGCTCAACACTTGGTTCATTTGATGTTGGAGGAAATTCATCCAAAAATAGGGTGAATAGACATATGATAGGAGAAACTTTTTGTTACCAGACACATACATTGTTATATATTTATGATTCACTCATTCATGGATGTATGGGTAAGACTTCTTTGAGTCATTTGAAGTCTCCTTGTTTCTGTTGCTCACTATTTGGTTCAAATTTGAGTGGATATTCTTCATTTACTTCTTGGATGAAAGAATACATGGATGAATATTTTGATGCATTTAACTTCCTTTTGGAGCAGCATTATAGGACATGTGATACTCAACTATGTCATTGGAGAGGATTTTATTGGTCACTTTGTAACACCCCAGTTTTGACCCCGTTGCATTAAATGTATATGATGTATATATTGTAAATGATCATGGTGCGGAGCTAAAGGCCAAGGCCCCACCATTGATTGGTTATGCTATGTTTTAGGTTGAAATCGTCACCGATGGTATATCGGGGCATGCAGCATACCTATTGAGTTTTGTCATCATGTAAATATGCATCTTTAATTAAAATGAATAGAACCAGCTACATTCGCGGAAACTAAATTGAGAAGGGGGTGTGATTTTCACAAGGATAAGGGTGGGGGAAATGTCAAACCCTGGCCAATGGGGGGGAAAAACCCATGTGTCACCTTCCCATGTTTTATCCAACCACCACAATTAATAACTGTTGCTGTTAGCTGGGGGCAGTTATGGCTGAGAGGGGAGTGTGGGAGGACTATCAGTCCTTGCCCACACGCACACTCCACTAGTGGATTGAACCTCATGTTGGGTAGAAGAATTACTACTATGCATTCTTACCATTGTCTGTTCATCCGTGTGTAGAGGAGAAGCTGTTCATCCTCACGCAGGGACCATTGTCTGTTCGTTTTTCTCACACACAGGATTTTCCTGGTTTTGAGGCACATAGCGAGCTGGGAGTCGTGCTCTTTCATCCATGATTTTCCTGTGAAGGGGCCATTCATGTTTTCGACTGTATGATCTCCTTACAGACTGGTATGGCCATGTAATTTTTTGTCATTTTGATCTTGAGATTGGAACTGTTGTTCTTCCTGTGAGTTATGGTTACCACCATTCTCCTCAAGATTCATCGTGTTGCTGTGGTCTCCCTTACATTGTGACTGTTGTGATCTTCTTTACATTTGGGGTCTGGTGCAAGTTTCTCTCATGCGCGGGCTGGGATATTGTATTTTCTTCCCTAGCGTGGTCTATGTAAGTATTCCCATGGCTTCATTTCCCTAGACATGTTGTTGTTCCCCACATTTGTTGGTTGTGTATGTTGTTACGCTTTGGGGCTGCCGCAGACTGTTTGGAGTCGTTTTCCCCTGTTAAGCTGAAATTGTTGATTGATTGCATGTGTGCAATGGTTGGTCTTCAGACTGTGTTGGGAGCAGGGATGGGGGCTTGGTTTGCTTGATAAACCTGGTGTGTTTGGAAACCACAAGGATAGAGCTAGAGGGATGGCTTTCTTCTCCACAACCCCTGAATAGCACTAGAAGGGAATGCAGGGCCTGAGGGACTGTGTAGCAGAGAAGGGACTGATTCCTTATGTTGGGTGTGTGTGGGTGTTTTAGAAGTCAGGCTAGTTCTGATATAGGTGTTCCTAGCTCTGTAATGAGCTCACCAGCTTAGCATTTAGCCTTTCCCAACTCCTTGATGGCCTGACAAACCTAACCATGTTGGCTTAGTTGTCTTGTTGATGGCATGATAAACCCAACTGTGTTGGCTTGGTTGTGTTTTGTGTATCCTTGGCTATGTGTAAGCATGCTTGTTCCTTATTCCTTGGAGAATCATGCCCAGCTCAGGGGTGGCAGCGTTGCTAAGAGATTAAGGAGCATGTTGGCTTATGGTTGGGTGGAACGTTGCAGCGATGTAGCTGGTTGCGGAACGAGTTCTTCATAAGATAAGTAATCTTGTCTATTTTACTTCTACAACCATATTTCCTGTTAATGAATGTGATGAACATGTTGAATGAATGCTTGTATGAATGTATGATTTCTTCCACTGTGTACGATAAATGATCGTGTATGCATGTCTAGTTCAAAGCATTTTATTCCAGCATTTCAGCATGTTATTTTATGAATGCACATGTTCATGGGGTTGGTATCCGGGATGGTCAACACCATGGTAACATTCTATTCGCTGGTTGATGAGTTAGGGACGTTACACACTTGAAGCATCTATGTACTTGGAAAATGGTAGTCTACTCACTGGGAGGTATAAGCACTTTCATGATTTCTTGGTGAGGCACCTCCTTGATGTACATTCTTATTATGTTGTTATATACTTTGAAAATATATAGTATGCAATCATGATGTTTGGAAGAATGAATACAAGAAAATGGGATCCAAGAAATCTCTTTCCAAATGGTATGGGTTAGAGAGCACTCTTAATTGTTGGAGTGCAATGCAAGCAATGGGACCCTGGGATAGTTTTTAGTCCGATTGATTTCAAATTCTTTGGGAAACAAGCAGTATGGGAGATGTATTACCCATTTAATAAGTTGATGTTAATCAGAGTATTGCAGCAGCAAGCATGGTGGTTCCTCTCTGAAATCTTCATGGAATCTCAAAGACTCAAGGTGGGTAGCTCAGTGGCAACTTCAAAGAATCATACAGAAAGCAGGTTCTTCAACAACCATGTTTGAAATTGCTTAAGGACAAGAAATATTGGGAAGAGAGGATATTAAATGTCCCAATTTTGCATTGGGTCAAAATGGCCAAATCATATTTTCCATATTCATGAAATTTGTCAAAGGGATGCTAAAAGTGAAATAATTGCCAAGGAGGAAAATCACTAGTTTCCTAGGTTGTGGGTGTAAGCTTTGAGATTTCGAATAAGGGGTATAATAAATGATGTTTAGACATTAGAAGAGGATAAATATTTAATAATGTAGCTTATTAAATAAATACAAGACAAAATTTAAATGGCTATGGATAATGGAGACACATGGAGACTATGGGGCCCACTCAAGCTAGAATTCCTATGTTAAATGGCATCCTCCTCTTGTAATTTCGAATCTATGGGAAGCCTAATGTTTTGGGATGGATTATGAGGTTAATATAATTTTCCATATACTTCATAGGTCTAATTTGGGATGAATTATAACTTACATGGGAGAGGAAGAGCGAAATGGGTGTTTCATGGACACTTGGCTAGATTCCCCTTACATTTATGACATCTATGACACCAATGATGGAGATTCTATGATAGTTATGACAAAATTCAGATCTCAATGCTGAAATACTAACATATGGACATGTCAGGACTTAATAGAGAATCTTATAGGTCCAATTTTGGAGTTGGAGAAGGCCAAGAGGTTACTACTCAAATTTGGGAGAAGAGTGAAGGTGAAGAGAGAGGCCACATGGCATAGCATGAGCAGCCACACCAATTCGACTTGGCTTTGGTTTATGGATGGATTTGGAATATTAGAAGACTAATAATGTTTATAAAATATAGGTATCATCCATGAGAAGAATATTTTTCTCATTTTTGAAATTGTCATTTGTGAATTGTGAGAGCTAGTGGATGACTAGTTTTCTTGCTTAAGCCAATTTCGAGGGTGAAAGATTCCCATCATAGTTGGTGTTTGGAAAGGATACTCAGGTATTTCATGGAGATTTAATGGATTCTTATTTTCAGGTTCAATATACAGTAATTTCATGGACATCTCAATATCAGCTCGTTCTTCCATTCATCTCAAGTTTTCTCACCATATTTCAGCTCGATGGAGTGAGGCGCACTTGGTGAGATATTCATCTCTTTGAGGAAGCTTATATTGCTCCAGTATTTTGTATTCTAATTTAAATTATATTTTATTTAATTTCATAAATCTCTCAGGTCAAAAATCCAATAAATCTCATGTATTATTGTCCAATATTGAAGAAACAATGTCATTTCCCCAATACCTTGTCGTAAACTCTTGCAATCCTGATGGAATCGAATATATGTGTGCACCATTGATGATTTATGAATGAATGAAATTTAATTAAAGTATATTATGGGTTTCATTGTCTTTAAATGATAATTTTTTGCCTTTGAGTCAAATTTCATAGCATTTAGGGCAAACTACATCTCATTTCCCCAAGGGTCCAAAACTAGTTTTTAATATCTGATTAAAGGAAGTGACAACAGCCATGGGAGTTCAATTGGTTATGCATATGAGACTATGATAATGTATTATACACATATATTTCTTCAATTTGATAATTTTAGTGAGTTTATGTACATTTGGGAAGCCATTCCGACAATTACCTGGGAGGGATTTGAGCCCCAAAATTTCTAGTAAATTCATCTATCTTATTCAGAATTTGATATAGAATTACAGAATCGATTGGAGGACCATAATACATACATGAAAATAATAATTAATTTATTATATCATTCATACACCGTCTCTGAATATTTTGGAGCAATTGGGCTGATTTGGAGACCAAGACACTAAAACTAGTCAAGAGGCAAAATTGTGAAAAAATTGGAAAATTGGGCATTTTAATAAAATTCCAAAAAGGGGACATTATAGTGGTCCATATCCATAAGTAACCTCCAATAATATAATATCTCTCATCAATGGCATATAAAATAGTGCTATCCTTCCATAACAAAGTTGGACGTCTCCTTGGAATGAAGTAATGTTGCTTCTACATGTCGTTACAGGTGGTTAGTTAGGGATGCATCACTTCAAATTTTTATCTAGAGACGGAAATAAATCCTCCTGCTAATATTGGGTGAGAAAATTCCCTAGAAACAAATATTTCTTGCTATATATCCTTCATTCCTTTCCTAGATTAGGATATGGGCTCCTTATTTCTATTAGAAGTTGTTGTTTGAGGTTAGACATGCCCAAAAGTGGGTGGAATGGACTTGTTAGATGCAGAGTGCCTAGATTTGAGAGTTAAGGCTTTTATGTGCCCATATTTGTCTTTTGAAGCTATTTACAGCTACTAGCATGCCCAGATTTGTGTTTTAAGGGCCATCTTACCCTAAATTGAACGTTAGGGCTGTTGCAAGTGTCTACATTGCTGCTATAGGAATGTATGATTGCCAAAACTACTTCTAGGGCCGATTTCCACGCCCTTTTACCATCCCTATATCTTAGTGACTGAAAACCACCCAACTTTCTATTTTATGTTTGTTTTAGTCTCATATATGCCAAGAACTCCCTTTTGAGGCCTGAAATGTACCACATAATCTGAAGAGGTCAACCAAAGAGTTGTAACTTGTGGCTAAACCAATCCTTTCCTTTCTTTCCAATCATTGAAGCCTTTGAGATCAAGGTGGATACTTATGGGCATGCCATAGGCATACCAATGATGCAAAAAATGAGACATGTTGCATACCGCTAAGATAATTTTGCATTTTCTGTTTTGAATTATTCCACATAGACTTTGAGATGTATTAGTTAATATAAACCATACAAACATGGACACATTATTTTCTCTAAAAGGCCAATGCCATGCATAGTGATTGCAAGCCTCTTCATAGGTAGAGCAATATTGACAACCTTCACTACATGAAATGGATTACATATTTGTAACAATTTAACATAGTGATTGAAATTTGAGTACCAAAAGGAAAGCACAAATAAAGTTTTACATTTCCTTTCTACACCTCCAGTAGTGGGATTGACCATGTTTGCATATTTGCACAATTACAACAATTCTTTGGTTTGGAATGCTTTTAAAGACAATTATATGCATAATGCATGAAAGATATTAAATTTACTCAAATGTGCCAGATTTGGAAATTAAGATATCCATACCTTTCATGCAATAGTTGATTTTTGGATCTGTTTTCAGCCATCAATGCTTCTTGTCCTATTGCTCTAACTATATATATATATGTCAACATCACCTTCAACAACTTCTGCAACCACTTTGTGCCTCTTGTATTTTATAAAACCCTTGTCATCAGATTCAATAGTTAAATGTTGCTTTACTATTTGACTTCTTGTTTATAGGCCCAATGCATATAATAGATCTTCCACATCTTTAAAATCCCCATATATCTTAAGATGTGGTGTTTCATTTGCATCTTAACAGTTTCTAGTGTGAAAATATATGGTCACATCTTAAAATTTTCATTGTAATTTGAACACCTGTGAATAGTCATGCAAATTAACAAACAGATCAAAATCATGCATCTGTATTCTAAGATTCAAAAGGAAAAAGCTAGAGCTCAAATTTAATATAGGATAAAGATCAATTTGGCATTAAACCAAGTTAATGGTTTGGTCAACAAAACAATACTATGATGAGGCAGAAAATCCATTGGAGACTAAGCTATTAGGATATATAACATTAAGTATAATTCCCCATTATCAACCATGTCAAAACATTGAGGGATGTCAATCCCAAGGGTTGGTTGAAGAAGAGACTGAGTGAATTGAATAACTGCAAAATAATTTGTCAAGATTGTAAGCATTGGTAGAAGACAAACTCAACTTAGTGATCTCATTAAAGAGTAAAGAGTATTCATATTGAGATAGATTTTCCTCCATCAATTACGGTCACATTCCCAACTTCAAATACAACATCTATGAGCCATAAGTGCACCCAATTCCATTGATAATAACATTCAAATTTCCCATCCACAAGAAAGTTGTTCCCACTCATTTTTAGTGCACACTTGTGAAGGAAAGGATGTAAGAAGTTATAGGATGATATGGGCATCAATTTGGCTCATTCTAGACATGAAATCAACTAAAGTTACTCTGGGAAATTTCCCTTGTGTTTACAATAGTATAAGAGGGGTTATAACCATGCGGGGTTACAAAGAGAGCCACCTTGCAGTATGAAAGAAAGGAATACTTATAAAATTGACACCCCTTGTAGCTGTTCTCAGAAATTAGACAGTCTCTTACAATCCTCATCTAGTAACCTCCGTACTCCTAGGACATGACAGGCACACAACAACAGTTCTACAACAGTTATGGGTGGTAGTTCTGAGCACTGAGGGAAATATAACAATTACTTATAGCGATATAATTTAGACACATATTGGGAATAAGACCATTAAGGGAGCCTTGTATCAAGAAAAATCTTGTAGCAGAAATAAACACAACACATTTAATCATGGCAGTATTTTCTAGCACCAAGTAGGCATCATGTGCATTTGGTTGACAAAGAAAATATGCAGCAGAATTTGAGGCCTGTTCCTATCATGTTGCAGCAGTAGTAAGAGATTCTCCAATGTATCGGGTACAACCCCAATAAAATAATTCATTAACCCGATGAGGACTAATTTAGTTGTGTTTTCCAGCTAGATGATCAAGCCCAAAAGAAATGCCAGCAGTAGAGATACACACTACATAGGGAAAGTGCATAGAATATGATGAATAAAGGATCCATTTAAATCTATGATTAGATCAACAAAAAAATGATGAAGGTGTTCTATTGTTAGTGATCACAAACGGCCATCCCAAAAATATGGACAACACCCACATCTAGATTAGAGCTTCAAGTGCCCAAAATTATTCATTTCAATATTGAGGAGGGTTTAACCCAACATTGATTGTGTTTCCATTAGTTCATAGGATTGGGCTTGATCAAAATTTATTCTGTTCATGTAAATTTAGCAATGGAATCTTAGGTAAAGGGACTGTAGTTTGAGGTAGTTAATCTGCTAACATTCATGACATATCTAGCATCAGAGATCATACTTCATGACCTGTGTTTTGTTTTCCACCATCATTGATGCCATCCGCGTCATGTGATTTCTAAATCTGTGAATATTTAGCGAGCACTGCTAAAATGAAAGGTCTTAGCATTAGATCATAGAAGTGGAAATGACAGTGCATCAATCTCGATCTTCAGCATACATTAGTCGCTTACAGAAATATCATCGCATGACCGGTGCTTGAGAAACCTTCCCGTGGAGGAGTTCACCTTGATTTCTAAATTAAGTGATGAGGATTGGCGTTTGCTTTAATCCCTTAATTGGTGGGCCGCCCTTTTTAAATAAAAAATACCATGAACCTTTTCCCTTTAACTGGGATGCTAATTCCAAGCTGGTTACCTTCGTGGAGTTCGTTGGAGGCTCATATCTATTTGCGTTCATGTGGTTGTAAAAGTTAATGGAGTAATAACTTACATCGTGGATTTACTTTAGGGAGTTGTTTAGAAGGGGTGGTCATTATTTTATTTTTATTTTTTCATTATTCTATTACTTTCAAACCACTTTGGGAGAATATTTGTTTACAACTATTTATTTGTTCTTTAGAAAAAATAGGCTTCCATGGTTTCACCTATAATAATGTGCCTTATTATGTCAATATTAAGTTATCCCTCCTTTCATTAGGATTTGGATAAAGAATATGTTGATTGAAGAACATATAATAATATATTATAAAGTGTTATTCTCTTTACCTCATGTGAAGCATGGAAAAGGTTTTTAGATAATGGATTAGATCTTATATAGGATCTATTATACTTGTTGACCAAATTTGGAGAGTTTGGTTTGCCAAGGGAGTGTATTTTTATTTCATGGGATGTTTTGATAGTTGGAGGTTTTTTAGATGCTTATTGGAGCTTTGTTGGACTTGGCTTGTTCTAAAAGTCGCTTGGAGGAATCCTGAAGATGTTCTTGTGGACATAGTTTGGAGTATTATCTTCTTTGAGGGATATTTAGAGGTCAAGTGGCATCATCAACAACCACTTGTTCCTTGATTGTTGGAGAGGTTCCCCTTTGTTATGGGGGCTATGTATCTCATCATTATATAAGTGGCCTTGACCACCATTTTTATTATTGTATTTAGCTAGGCGTTAGTTCTTGAGTGGGATACTTCTTGTATTATTTTACCCCACCCTATACTAGATCTAAGGAAATTATGATTATTTTATTTTAATTGAAAGTTTAGGCCTCTCATATAAATAGAGAGGCATTTACAAGTTTAGGTCACGTGCATCTATAGAGGTTGAAGTAAGCAATAGGAATATTTTGTCAAAAAATCCACCTAGTACATATTAATGACTTTTGACAAACATCAAAGAGAGAGAAAAATTAATATGGAGTTCATTAATCAAGGGATCATAGTACTTGGGTAGTGGTAGTGAAAAGTTAGAGATGGATAGATACCAAGTGGGGGATTCAAAATGGCAACCTTACATAAATGGGAAATATACTTTCCTTGTCAACCCGTCATATTCATTAATAGGGATTTATTTGCCTATTTTTAGTTTAAACTACCCCATTATCTCATTAATACATGGGATTAGTTCACATAGAGACTAGATCTAAAGGGGTTCCATCAATTTATATTTAAAATATAACTTGTGAGGTCACATTCATAATCCATCTTAGAAGAGTAATGTTATGTTGTAGGGTTCGATCCTTGGGAAGAAGTGTCCGATCCTCATACTAGTACAATGGTGGGTTGATTGCATTAAGGAACTCGATAGGCTAGTTATTTACAACTATCAATGATTGAACACTCTCAGTATCGAAATTCAAGAACCCATTTTGAATTCATATATATCAGAGCTTAAACCCACTTTGAATTCAAGGAAATTGGGACTCATTACATCATGGGTTGGTGGTGATGGTGTGTTTAATCCTATCTCCATAAAAACTTCTCAAATGACAGTGAAATTTCATCCCCAACTCTTTACTCAGGAAATTCTCTTAGTCATAGTTGAGAAGTATAGGCTTAACATGGTCATGTATTTCCTATGAATCTTTGTTAGCATTGAAGGTTCTTTCGTAGATTCCTAAACGATATTTGCATACTATTAGATGATGTTTTTTTTTTTTGTAAATAAAACATTGTATTACTTTATAGGGGCATAATTACAAAGTAGACAAACATCTAAAATAGTCTCAAGGCCAGAGCATCCTCGACCCCATCCAGATTCAGACCTGTTCTTTTTTCCAAAAAATATACAAAGTCTTCCCATGTCTTCCAATTACCCCCAATACATCTTGTCTTATCAAAATTAGATAGCTTCCCTTCCCTTATAAAAATAGAGCTGTTATAAAGCCTATAAAACTTTGGAATCACCATAAACTAAATGATTATCGGTACTGCTGCTACTTTGACCATCTAAGCAAATTCTAAGTAAAACTAGATCCTGCAAACACCTAGACATAAAAAGGAAAAGGCCAGACCTGACCTGGAGGAGAGGTTCCCCATTGGGGTGAAATAGGCGGGTATATTGCCGTAAAAGCATGCTGGGGAAAATCTTCATTCTGGACTCCCACTAGTACTCCTGCATCCATTGGTCCGCTCCTGTTTTCCCTCGCCCATGGTCAAGCGCACTCTAGCGCTCTTTGATCAACCGGATGGAACGATAATCCCAACTTGGCTGCTGCGATGTCAATTTTTTGGTGCATGGTATGGCACTCTCTATTGTGCTCTTTCTAGAAATGCACTGGTTCCACGTCCCCATCTCCCTTAGCTTCGTGCACCATCGAGGAGTGACCCACCATCCTCATGGTCACCCAATAAGTCATCAACATGCAGTCATAAGTGAGGCTCTACCAGCTGTATTTCTAGGGTCTATGACCCAGTCTGCCACTTCCTCATGCAAGTGTTCCTTTGGCATGCATTTCACCTCTTCCCAGAGCCCTTAGACCACCTTCTTGACTTTCCAACAGATTCCAAGTGAAACATGTTCTTTGAAATGTTCGGTCTCCTCCAGGGTTTGGAGCTGAGCTTTGGTAGTTTGACAGGTCTGCCTCAGAATGGCTTTCCCCTTGGTGTCAGGATGGGAAGATGCATCTCCAGTGCACCAATTTATTTTAAAATGCCACTTGGGGGCCATAACATAGAGGGTAGGAATGCAAAACTGAAGTAGGGAGCGATGTTGGGACGCACCAACAGATTCAAACACCAAAGGGCACACAGGGAGGAGAATGTGGATCTAGAGCCTGAATACTTTGCCTCGATGCAGAATGGAGGGTGGCATGACCTTCACTGCATAAGAAGAGGGGGAGCATATGGGAGCTCTCCCATCCTAGTCCTTCACTCACGTTAGGATTATCATGAGAATGATAACACTCGTACCTAAATATGCAACATCCCTCCTATGGCAATTATGAGCCCAATCCCGCCAATGATCATGTCGTGTATCACCCATATTATCATTCTCTATAGCATTAACCATAATTATGGTGAAGGACAACCACCAACTATGGTGATCATTTAAATCAAATCACCCACCCAACATTTAGGTTGGTCTAGTTTAGGCGTGCTCACGCCTCCTATCCCCATATGTTCTGCCATCTTCCGGATGTGCCATCTACGCCCCACTGTTCACGTCCCTTGAGGCCAGTTGTCTACAATGTTGGGCCCATTCCTACACCCCAAAATCCTCCAGTCTATTGCATCGACAGCCCAGATCACCTTCCACGCTAGTGTTTTCCAGAAGGTCGGTCTCTTTGTTGGCCTCTCGTCTGACATGGAAAAAGGAAATCATTGAGTAGGTGTGGAGGAGAGCGTGAAGATGGTCCAGCCTACTGGTGAGATGCTAGCTAGGAGAAACCTTTTCTGAATTTTTTCCATTCACCATTCATTTTCCCATCTGGATGAGAATTCTCGAGTCACCCTCGATGATCGTAGGAAATTGGGCCCCCCTGATCAAAACTTCGAGACCTCGAATCATTCCTTCCAATTCAACTGAGTTATTAGTGTCCACACTTATTTCTCCAAGGAACATTGTTAATATCCTTCCATCATGGTCGTGGCATAGACCCCCAAAACCCACCAATCCCGGATTGCCCTTGGATGCTCCGTCGAATTTCATCTTGAATACATGAGGGGGAGGGGCTATCCAGAAGTTCAGGCTGGATGGGTGGAATATCTTGTCCCCTCTTCGTAGGCCATCGATCATATATCTATCGAGACCCCAATTTGCAGCAATATGAGATTCTTTGTGTGGGAAAACCTTATCTTGATCATGCCATTTCATGCATCGGATAGAAGACAGCAAGTTTTCCTTCACCGTTTTCCACACCGTCTCCACATCTTTACGTTGGTCGTTGAAAATACGAGCATTCCGTTCCTTCCATAGGCACCACATAGTCATACCTGGGAAGGCATCCTAGATTGATCTGATAATCAGCTTCTTATAAGCTTTTGGGTGCCAATCTTTAAGGGTTTGAGCCGGTTGGCCTTGCCTTCTATCACTTCGTCGAAATCCCATTGCCCCTTTGTCCCAAACGACCACACCATAAATGCATTTATCCAGGAGGTGGCTCATGGATTCCTCCTCTTGGTAGCACAGGAAACATTGAGAGGGTCCTTACACCCCCTGCCTTCTTAATTTTTTACTGGTCAGGATCCTCCTATTATTCTTGCACATTGATCTAGGAACAAAGCATTAATCTCATCAAATAATAATCAACAAATAACTCATGAAATGGTGTTAATCGGAACCAAAATTGGTTTGCTCTCTATATATTTAATAAACAATGAATGGTTACAATACCAATGTCAAGCAATAGCTTGAATCAATGAAAAATTCGAATACCTAAGGAGGAAATTTGAAATCATGAGTGATTCTAGCTTAACTAGGCCAATTTGACCAAAAAGAGTGTGTATGATGGTAAATGTCTCCAACACCCCCCCTTAAGCTATACTCAGGAAGAGTTAGAAAAAATAGATGCATAAAAATGCTAGGGCCCCAGCAACTAAGGCCATAGGTCACCCTGTACAATGTTGAAACTGAAACAATGCTCAAAACAAACTAAGTGAGGAAAAGAGGGAAAACCCAGTGGGAAACCCCCCCCCCTCAAGCTGAACACTGAAAGTAGTCTATATCACCTTGATGAAATCACCCCCAATAGTGAATGGAGGTAAGTGAACTTATTTTTTGAAAATCTCTTGGTCAAGATGTCTACATTCTGCTCATTAGTCGGGCAGTATTGCAGAATGATGGTCCTGTCATGCACTAGCTCCCTGATGTAGTGCATGTGAATCTATACATACTTGGTCCTCTACCTGGTAACTGGATCCATGGATATATTAATAGCACTCTGGTTGTCACAAAGGAGGATAGTGGACAAAGTACTACCAAGATCAAACTCTAAAAGAATTCCTTGCCACCAAACTACTTGGATGCAAGCATTCACCGCTCCTCGATGCTCGGCATCTACTGAAGATAGTGTTATGGAAGCCTACTTTTTGATTTACCAGCAAATGGGGCCACCAAAAAACATGAATACATATTTGGAATTTGACTTCTGATCAATAGAATCACCCACCCAATCAAAATCTGTGTATCCAACCAGCTCTAGCTCGGAGTCTGCAACATAGTGAATGCCGTAGGTCCTAGTTCCCTGAATGTACTGGAAGATCCTTTTGGCTGCCTTCCAATGAATATTATGAGGCCGTTGCATGTATCTTGATACAAAATTCATGGCATAACAAATATCATTCCTATAATGTGTCAAGTACAACAAGCTACCAATCAGCTGTCGATAGATAGTGCAGTCCATGGGAGGTGTGTGTTTTCCTTCTTCAAGGTTGATCCCTGAAAGGAAAGGAAATGGTGCAGGCCTTCATTCAGCCATGTTAAACTTGAATAAAAGTTATGAAGTGTATTTTTATTGAGTGATCATAATATCATCAGAATTTTGCGCGATTTCGAGCCCCAAAAATTGTTTTAGAAGCCCCAAATCATTCATTTCAAAGGCATTGTGGAGAGCAGTTTTGATGGTTGAAATGGAGGAAAATGTGCTACCTGTGATCAGTAAGTCATCAAAATATAAAAAAATGATAATTATATGACCATCTAATTTTTTAAATACACATTTGGATCTGATCTACATCTCTGAAAGTTTTGCGAGAGAAGGAAGGCATCCATCTTGGAATACCACTCTCTTGGGGCCTGTTTTAACCCGTATAGTGACTTCTTTAGCTTGCAAACCAAAGATGGATCAGTGATGTAGCCCTCAGGATGCTTCATGTATATCTCCTCATGAATATCTCCATGTATAAGGGCTGAATTAACATCCATGTGATGCACCTCCCAGTGCTTAGATGCTGAAATAGCCAAAACAAGGTAGATGGAGTCCATTTTTGCAACCGGTGCAAAGGTCTCATGGTAGTCCACTCCTTGGACCTGAGAGAAACATTTTGCTACCAGAATTTCCTTATATTTATAGTTGCTTCCATCAGTAGTAACCTTTTTTCTGAAACACCCACTGGCATTGAACCAATTTCCTTCCCGGAGGAAGATAACCTAGCTCCCAAGTAGTGTTTTTCTGAAGAGAATTCATCTCTTCATCCATGGAAACTTGCCATCTTGGATAATTACAAGCATGGTTGTAGGATTTTGGATCTGAAATAATCATCAAATAGAAAGTTTTGGACAGAAAATTATCAGAACAACAGAGCGCAATACCTTCTCTTTGGAGATTAGATCGGGTTCTCCTTGGATCATCCGGATTTCCAATGTTTTCTCCTCCGGAGGAGAGTGTCTGTTGGGCCCATGTAGGAAGATGATTTTGCACTTCAGGTTCTGATTCAGAATATGATTATTGCTACACACTAATATCAGAAATCATAGGATCCAAATCAGGGTCATCACCCCCATTTTCATCATCCAAATATTCAGTAAAATAGGAAGGAAATTCAGCAGTTTTCTCCTTCACTAGTTCCTCTTCCTGAAGAGGCTCATCGAACTTTACACTTATCTCGATGATGATATATTTGGAATTGATATCCAATATCTTGAATCCTTTAGATTCATCAGGATACCCAATAAACATACATTCTATGCTTTGCGGTTGCAAATCCCTTCTTTTATCAAGCGGAATCCGGGCCCATGAAGTGGACCCAAACACCCGTAGGTTTGACACATCTGGATTGTGTCCGAAGTATGCTTCAAAAGGAGTCTTTCCTTTCATAGATGAGTGTAGCACCCTGTTATGAATGTATGCTGCAGCATGCATATCTTTAGCCCACAAATTTTCAGCAAGCTTCTTTGACTCCAACATACAGGTGGTCATCTCCTTGAGAGACAAGTTCTTCCATTCCGCTACTCCGTTCTGCTGGGGAGTGTAGGGATTTGAATGTTGGATCTGAATACCACTTTGGGAGAATATGTACAAAAACTCATTACTGACATACTCCCCTCCATTATCACATCTCAAGATCTTGATCTTAATCCTAGAGGCATTTTTTATCAAGGCCTTGAATTCAGAAAATTTTTCACATACTTCTGATTTCTTTTTGAGAAAGAAAACCCATGTATACCTTGAAAAATAATAAATAAAAGTAAGGAGGTACCTTGATCCATTCATGGATGTGATAGGGATCAGACCACTAATATCAGAATGCATCAGCCCCAATATTCTTGTAGCTCGGTTTTCCTTCCCCCGATCAAACTTGTGCTCAGGGTGTTTTCCAATCACACAACCCTTGCAAATTCCCATGGTTGCCTTGATGACCAGGAGGCCTTCAACCATGGATTCTTTCTGTAATTGCTACAAATATTTGAAATTAAGATGACCAAACCTCTCATGCCACAACCTACTAACCTCATTTCCATGAGTTAGCAGAGCGGTGGGCTTTGCATCCGCAACAAAGTGAGATAACTCATAGGTTTTTGCATGATGGTTTGCAAGGCCTTTAGCAATGAGTTTCCCGGATGCAATTTATGTTATCTGAACATCATTTGGGCTGAAATAGACTCTCTTAAGAATTCCTATATGTGTCATCTGATAGGCATTAAGGATATTTGCTGCTAGAGATGGTACATACAAAACATTAGAGAAAAATTCATTTTCTAGATCTACAGTACCTTGTCCTTCGGAAATGATGGTGGATTCATCTCCCATGTGGATGGGGATGGATTTTCCAGTCTCCAAGGATGAAAAGGAGTCTTTTTCAGCCATCATGTGGTTCAAAGCTCCACTGTCAATGAGCAGTGCTTTGGACTTCGAAGTTCTTTCCATGAGGGCATGACCTTTCTCATGCTATGGTTCTCGATCTTGGTGATCTCTCCTTTCGAAAGCTCTCCGAAATATTGATGTGATTCCTCTAAAGGAGAGAGGTTGCTTCATCAATATTTTTCTTGATGCAGGCATGTTCATGGTGAAAACCCTTCCCGCAGTAAGAAAACTAGACTTTTTCTTTCCCATTGTTCCCTTTTCTTTTGTTCTTCCTTGAACCAAAAGATTCATCATGCTACTGCTTTTCAACTCTAGGCATGGGAGCATCAAATTTAGTTTTCTGATTTTTCTGCTGCTTTCCTTTACCCTTCAGATCTTTGGGCCCCGAGACATGGAGGGCTTGATCATGGGAATATTAGATGATCCCCATCTAGACAAGCTTGTCATGTTCATTATTTAGGGACTCAATGAAGGAATTGAGTGCAGGCATCTTCCATCCAAGGATTGTGAGCTTCCCCGCACAGAATGTAGAAACAAAAACTGAATAATCAGCCCCAAGTTTGGAGAGGATGGCAAGGATGAGCTGATCATCCTCCTTCTCCACATTTCATTTCTTCAATAGTAAAACAATATGCTTGAAATTTGTAAAGAAATCATTCAGAGTCTTGAAATTGGAAGGTTGGAGAGACATGAGTTCATTTTCGAGTTGGTAAACTCTCAAGTCATGTTGGTTGTCTGGGCAGACCCGAGTTTACTATAATGTACCAACAACACCCCTAGCTCACTGGCCCTTTTGGCAACAGACCACGGAGCAGCCTGAAGTCTCACTAGAAGTGATCCTAATGGGTTGGCCAAAGACTCAAGTGTCTTTGACCAGGTTCTGTAGCATCCTATGTGCGCCTCGCAGCTCTTCTCAACCCGCGAGGTCTCCTTCCTCTCCGCAATGCACAATTTCCTCTTTTACGCGATGGCTCTAGCCCTTACCGCATCGCCATGTCCTGGGAAACACGTAACTCTCTCCTACGCTTGATCCTCAACCCGCGGTACCGCACACCACAACTCCTCTGATGGTGCGATATTGCCTCTCTACGATATCCTACTGCTACGGCTCAGCGCACTCATCATTACTGGTGTTCAAATTACATGACTCATCATACATGGCTGTTTCACACTGCGACTCTTAACTGTCTTGAGTGAAACATAGACAACTCTTATATAGAATACTTAAAGACTTCAACATGCATTTATCCTTCTATAATGCTGTGAACTGAATAACACATACATACATTTAACTATAAGCAAGGTTCATGTAATGAGTGACAGATACAACAAGTAAATACAATCACATGAATCAATCACATAACACACTAATTTTATGTGGTTCACTTCCAGGGTAGAAGCTACGTCCACATAACTGTGTTTTATTATATCTTGAGAGAGTACACAGTTCTGTTGCACCACATATGCAGCTAGAGATATTTTGGGTAACTCCGCACTCGCTTCCTGGAGCCCTTCTCTGCTAGATCTCTTCTCTTTCTCTATATTTCCTTCTTAAAATATTCTCTCTCTCTCTCTCTGTCAATCCCTGCGGATTGTTACATACATGCTCAATGAGATAGCTACTGGTTACAATAAGATAACTACTGCTGATAACAGAACCAGAGCTCAACTCTATTACAATACAAGGTAACTGTGAGCTAACAGACTCAATGGCTAACTAGCTCTAGAAGGACTGACTAGCTAACCTTTTACAATACAAAATACATCCCTTTATAGGCGGCCTGAACGTCTCACCATTACAACACTATGGGCCTGTCCCAATAGTAACCCAAAACCCTAACTAGTGACAGTCGGCATATCTGTACTTGGGGTAGCCGCTTTCCGTCACACCACTACTCTCTGCAGTCTTCCATGCTTCCCGGCGCTGACCATGGGTACTATGCACCGCTTCTCTTTCTGTCCTTCTCCTTCAATAACTCATCCTCGTTGCTCCTTTTCCTTTATGAGGGTAGCTGAGCCCTCCTGTCTTCCACTGCTGCATTCAATGTAGTGGTTGAGCTCTCTCCTCTCGGCCGCTCAGGTACTGTCGTCTTTCTTGACTTCTCTATCCCAATAGTCACGATTTCCAGCTCTGCTCTGCAGCTAGAAACATTCTACGGCATTGTAGCTTTACCATATCTCTTCATCTTCGCCAAAACTGTCTATCTGCCAAAATGGCAACTTCTCCTGTAGCTGCGGGACTCTGCTCCAACAAGTCATCATGCTTTCTGTATAGAGATTCCAATTTGTCCCATATTTCTTTCAGTGTGTTCAAACCCGTAAGATGGAAGAGAAGGTCTTGGGAAATAGAGAGGCACAAGAAACCGAAGGCTTCATCCTTCTTGTTCAAGAATCTTTATTTTTCTATGGCGGATCTAGGCTCAACTTCAGTGTCCATGGCAACTCTAAAAAGTCCTTTGTAGCGCAACTGAATCTCCATTTTACTTTTTCATGAGTGGAAATTGTATGGAGTCAGGACATTTGTTGAGGAGGCCATCTGGATGTGCTATAGCGAATGCTTCACCTGTAGAAACCTGAAAATCAAAATAGAAAGGGAAAAATAAGGTCAGACAACCTGCACATTCTAGGCTTTCATCACACCTAGCATAGTCAATCAAGAAAGCTTGATCAACAAATTCTTTACTTGGGACATTGAGTGGTAACCCTTGGCTTCTGGTGCAGTGCTGGAATGAGGTATTGCTCACTTTTCATGGAGAAATCTGCCAAAAATCTTGTTTTTGAGAGATAGATATTTGTCCCACCGTATACTTTGAATACCTAAGGAGGAAATTCGAAATCATGAGTGAGTTTGGCTTAACTAGGCCAATTTGACCAAAAAGAGTGTGTATGATGGTAAATGTCTCCAACACCTCCCTTGGACAACCAGCCATACAAAAAGAGCGACCTTGGGCTAGAGATTCACGGTCCATATTTTCTTCCAGATACCATCGACCTCTGCATGGTGGCCAAGCTTGATGTTGTAGGCTTCCTTGATGCTAAAGGAGCCCCGATTAGTGTATCCCCATATTAATACATATGGACCTTCCTGAACCTTGATGAATCATTTTCTCATTTCTTCCTGGAAATCCCCCCAATTAGACACGCTTGTGAGATCAGGTTTTTCCTGAAAATCCCATTGGCATTGATCCACAAAATTTATGATCGTCCAAGACTGGTTCACTTGGATCTTTCCCGCCTCAATTGCCTTATCCTTGATATGCAGACATCTCGGATCTATGCCAAGGATGGGAAGCTAATTCCATGAATCATCCCAGAATTTGGCCCTGCTACCATCCCTGATCTCCCAAAAACTATGATCTTGAACAATATTCCTACCAGCCAATACTTTCGTCCATATGGGGGACCTGCTTACGGTTTTGTTGAATCTAATCAGTTACTATATGGGCTGGTCTTGAGCATATTTAATGTGCCAGAGCTTGGCCCATGTCTCCAATGTGTGATTTACCCACCGCCACCAAACTTTTTCTCCCTGGATCTCAGACATCACATCAGGATCTTTGAGGCCGAAACCTCCCTGCTCCTTTGGCTGACATATATCCTCCCAGCATACTAGAGAGAATTTAGCTTTCACCTCGCATCCACCCCATAAAAAATTTTGTTGAATCCTTCAAATTTCCTTGAGGATTGACTTAGGGGCATCTAGAATAGAGAAGTGGTATGCAAGCATAGCCTGCATAATTTTTTTAACCAGGATAATTCTGCTGGGAAAATTTAAGGGATGCAGAACCCAACTTGAAATTTTATGTTTCATTCTATCCAGGAGTTCTTGCCAAGACTCTTTCTACATCTGCCCCATTCCTAGGGGGATCCCAAGGTATTTGGATGGGAAACACCTTTCAAGAATTCCATGATCTGTAAGATATTCCTATGAGTAGCAAGGGCAGTGTTCACAAAAAAAACCTAACACTTATTTGGGTTGACATCCAAGCCTGAGGCCTTTGCGAAGAGATCCAGGCTATTTTTGAAGCTTTGTGCTTCTTGGACTGAAGGGTGCCCCATAAGGATAGTATCATCAACAAATTGTTGGTCTTTCTAAGGTGTCATTCCATCATGGACTTTTAATCCTCTAATTTCCCCTCGAACAACCTGGGCAACGATGAGGCAACTTAGGCCTTCAGCCATAAGGATGAAGAGGAATGGAGAAAGAGGGCCACCTTGTATGATACCATGAGTGGGATGGAAGGTGCTATTCAGAGATCCATTAAGGAGAATGTTGAAGAAGGGGGTTGTGACTAAACCCATGACCCATTCCACCCAACCTTGGCAGAAACCATATTCCTCCAACATTTTCTTCATGAACTTTCAATTCAGTTTATCATAAGCCTTTTTTATATCAATATTGATCATCATACCTGGTTTCCTCATGATTTTGAGAAATTGTATCACCTCATGGACGAGAATGACCCCATCCAAGATCTGTCTTCCTTCCACAAATCCCGACTACTCTCGGCTGATAATATTCCGAAGAAGAGGTTTGAGCCGGTTAGCAATGACCTTGGAGATGATTTTGTATATGACATTACATAATGTTATCGGTCTGAATTTGTCTAGAGTGTATGCCCCTGCCTCTTTAGGGATTAGGGTTAGGAAGGTTGCATTGAAGGATTTGAGGACAACCCTCTTGTTTCTAGATTCCTCCACAATATCCAACACATCCTCCTTGACAAGATCCCAGAAGTGATGGAAGAAGTTGGCTGTGAAGCCATCAGGGCCAAGAGCTTTCCCTAGGGCCATTTGATTGACAACTTCCTCTACCTCCTGCATCCCAACTGGATTTTTCAACATTTCATTGTTTTCTCCAGTGACTACCTTGGGAACTAGGATGGTAATTCGTTCAATATCCCTTCCTCTGTCCCCACCATATTCACTAAGAATCTCTGAGAAGTGTTGTGTGAGTTCAGCCTCTATCCCCCGTTTGGTTTCCACCCTGATCCCATCCCTTTTCTTAAGTTTCTAGATTCTAGAATTGCTCTTGTTTTGAATCACTGAGTTATGGAAGAATTTAGTGTTTCTTTCTCCCTCCTGCAGCCATTTAACCCCCACCTTCTGTTTCCAAAATATTCCTTCCTGCCTTTCCCTAGCCTCGATTTAACTCATTAGGTCCTTCTCTTTGACCTTCATGTCCTCATCCCAACCTACTTCCATGCCTTTTTTGTTGATGAGGTCTAGCTCATTTAACAACATTTTTTTTTCCTCAAAGATGTTCCAAAATTCCTCCCTATTCCACGTGCAAATTTTGGCCTTCAGAGCCTTGAGTTTCTGCTGAAAGTCATACATAACTGTTCCTAGAGGGTGGGGGACTAGCTCCTACCACCACTAGTTGACAAGGTCCTTGAAGTATTTATGTTCCAGCTAGAATTGTTCAGAACAAAAAGGTTTTCCCATAGATGGGCAGGACCAATCCTAGGAAAGGCTGATGGGCTAGTGGTCAGAGCCAGCTGCTGGAAGAACATCAGCCATAATCCCCCCCATGCTATGGATGATATTTTCAGATGCCAAGAATCAATCAAGGCGTGAGGCCACCAGGTCCTCCCCCCCTCTTATTATTCCAAGTGTACCAGCCATTTCCCATTTCTAAGTCTACGAGTGAGCTCTGTGTTAGAAACTCATAGAAAGCTTCTTGGTATTTGTCCAAAATTCTCCTGCCTCCCTTCTTTTCCCCAAGGTTGGCAATCAGGTTGAAATCCCCTCCAAGCACCCAATTTCCCACCTCATTTTGATCCCTGATCTAGTTGAGGAATGCCATGAAGGTCTTCTTCTCAGGGAAACTATTGGGGCCATAAAAATTCCCCATAGATCCCCTCACCCCCAAATCCAAGATGTGAAACTTTGCCATGAGAGCAAACTTGTTTGCGTGCCAATCAAAAAGCTCCACAGTCCTAGGCTGCCAAAAAATTGCCACACCACCAAATTGTCTGACTGCTCCTAGGGCCATTAGGTGACTTCCTTTCCAAATTTTGTCCCTTATTTTCTCCAAGCCCTCAAGGAAGCACTTCGTTTCTCGAAGGAAAAGGATATCTAGGTTTTCCTACTTGATTTTCCTGTTTAGCGTTTTCCACTTCCTTGGATTGTCGGACCCCCTTATGTTCCACGATATGATCTTCATTGACAACCCTTTTTAAGTTCAAAGAAGGCCACCCTGATCATAGGGTATTGACCAGATTCAATTAGTCTAACTCCCACCGCTGCTATGCGTTTTTTATTCATCTTCCTAGCTCTTCATAACTCTTCTTCTGGGGATTTCCTCTTACTACCTTTTTGTTAATCTGGATCAATCCCAGGACTCTCATGGGCACTAGTTCAAATGATTTCTTCATGTAGGAGTTCGATATGGCATTGAGAGACATAGCCTTGGCCTTTATTCCCACACTATTCCTCGATCGCCTCTAGATATAGCTCATCGAGTTCCATGTCATCTCCTTCTTCCTCCTCTGTCCCTTCCATCTGCTGCACATCCTCTTCCTCTGAGATTTTGATAAGATATTCTTGCTGTTCGGATATAGGTTCCACAGCGGAGATGTCCCCATCCTTGTTCTCTGTCCCTAAAGCCTCAAAGGGGTTTCTGGTTCCTTGCTCCTTTATCATCGGCTCCTTTCTTGCATTGGGTATTCCTCCCCCTCTACTTCTTCTTCTATTTTTCACCTGTGTGAACCCATCCGTTTCAGTATCTTTTTCCTATCGGGGATCAGACGATCTAGCCTCGAGGCTTAGTTTGGGATAGTTCCTTCTAAGATGACCATATTCATGGTAGTGATGGCATATCAAGGGGAGTTTCTCATAGTCAATGGGATGAAGCCATTCTTCGTCCTCCCAGTTTAAAAGAATTGCTTCTACGAGTTCTCATGAAAGATCCATATAGACACATATTCGAGCAAAAGAGGTATACCTTTGGATATTGGTTTGTTCTACTACCTTTATGAATCCCCCCAAAGTGTTTTTGATGTCCCTTAGGGTATCCATATCCTAGTACTCATTCGAGAGAGAGAAGAGGCGAATCTAGACCGGGGTGACTGTCATATTCTCCGTCTTTGGGTTAAAACGTTCCTTCCATGGATGAAGGTATAATCCAGCTGAGAAGAAGAAGTATGGGCCTCCCTCCATGACTCTATCTCTATCTTCTTGGTTGAAAATGATAATGGTAAAGATACCATTTGAGCGTAGATGAAGGTCATAATTCCCTTTGGGGTTCCACACACTATTTATCCATTTAACCAGGTCTTTCTCCTTTGGCCATATCCACACAAATTTCTTGATTAGGGCCTTTTACTTCCATGATTCAATCTTGCCTCTAACTGCCTCAGATCTGATTTGAATCACTAGGATGGAGGTGATTTTTGGAAAGAAGCCCCCCAGGCCAACCTTCTTCCCTGACCTGGTTCTTGTGTGCCTTCTACCTCTGATTCCATTTTCATCTGGCTTCTCCCTTCCAAGCTCTGGATCTCTTCCAACCGAGGAAGAGTCCCCCTACCCCAATGCTGCCATGGGTCTCCTCAAGAGGCCCATTGATGACGTCTGTAGGAAAACTAGCACGACCTGGCTGTCGCTCGCCCAACCTCACTGGGGGAAAAGATTAAAATATTTTTTGTCGATCTCCCTCCATTGCTCCTCTAGATCGCCTATTCAAGGCACATGAGAAGAGATTATTTAGTTTTTCATAATATTAGATGATTTTAAAAGTGAAGGGAGAATGAAATTGCACCATCTTGTCCAAAAAAATGAAGAAAAATACATTGAAAGATGATTTAGATGCGAAAAAGAAAGCAAAAAGGGACGATAATTACAGGGTTTTGTTGTATTAATCGAGGTGCATGGCACTAATATTACTAATAGAAGGTAGACAATTTACAAAATTTACAGTTCATTATCAAAATTGCAATTTTCCATGACAATTAAAAATGGCTAACATGAATGACTAATCCATATTCTTCTAGCTAGTCATTTTTTTTTATGCTGTGACTAAATTAGTCATTTATGTTAGTCATTTTTAACTCTGTCACTTATTATTTAGTCATGTTTGTTAACCGGTGACTAAATTAGTTGTTTATAGTTGGGTTAATCAAAATTTCTCATATTTAGTAGTAAATCACTTGAAAAACCTGTGGTGACTAGAATTTTTAGTCACATAGTAGCGAATTCATCATTTTGTACTAGTGTTATCTCTAGGAGATGACTATCAATATCCGATCAAAGGAATTGGGGAAGCAAGCTACAATCTTGATTCAAGAAATCCCCTGAAGATGAAATAAGTATTGTATGTACCTAGTCTAAAGAAGAATCTACTTTCTATCTCATATTTAGATAAGAAAGGATTTAGAGCTGCATTCATAGATGGCCAAGTACTGATGTGGCCCAAAGGAAAGAAAATTGAAGATGTAGTTTTTATCGGTGAAGAAGAAGGAGGCTTGTATAAAATCAAGGGACATTCAGAAACAACCCTTGTTCATGATTCCACTAACCGTAGTGAACTATGGAATAGAAGGCTTTCCCACATCAATTACAAGGCACTACCTCATGTGAAAAAAGTAGTGACAGAACTACCAGACTTAAAGATCAAACATGAAGGAATTTGCAAGGGATGTGTGAAAGAAGAACATCAAGAATCCATTTCCAAAGAGTGAAACAAAAACAAAAGGTATGTTGGAATTGATTCATTCATATGTGTGTGGTCCAATGTCCTCCACATATTTAAGTGGATTTGAATATTATATTACATTTATTGATGAATATTGAAGAAAGACTTGGATATACTTCTAGAAAGCAAACAGTGAAGTGTTTGATAAATTCAAGGAATTCAAAGCCTTGATAGAGAATCTTTCAGACAAGAGAATCAAGACATTCTGATCAGACAATGGATGAGAGTATACTTCAAAAGAGTTTGAATCCTTCTGTAAAGTTGCCAAAATCAAGAGGGAACTAACAACTCTCTACAATCCTGAACATAATGGTGTTGTGGAAAGAAAGAACAGAACCATCATGGAGGCAGTGACGACAATGATATCTAATCAAGATTTTCCAATGCATCTATGGGAATAAGTAGCAAGAACTGTTGTCTACGTATAAAATAGAATATCTCATAGTGATCTTGGATTTAAGACTCCATAAGAGATGTTCACGGGAAATAAGCTTGAGGTAAGTCACCTCAAAATATTTGGTTGTCCAGTATATATTCATATACCGAAAGAGAAAATAACCAAGTTGGACCCTTCCAAAAAGAAGGGGATATTTGTTGGATACTGTGAAGTATCCAAGGAATTCATAATTTAAATTCCTAGATTCCATCACATGGAAATCAGTAGAGATGTAACATTCAATGAAAAAGCAGCTCTCAAGAGATCCAGAAAATGCGAACATGAAGACATGTATAAGGAAGATGCACCACCCAGAAATGTAGAGACTACATTCCTCCATGAAGATGAAGCTCCTGAAGAACATGATATGACAGAACCACAAGAACCTCTTACAATGGAGATATCATGAAAGAGAAATCCTTCTTGGGCAAGAGAAACTATACAAGAAGCAAAAAGATATGGAGCTTTTGAAGGCTCCAAAAGGGTAATTAAGAAGCCCAAGACATTTTCCAACTATGTAGCTTTGATGTGTGACCTTGTAGATCAAGAACCTGCAAACTACGAAGAAGCTGTACAAAATAAAGAATGGGTAGAAGTAATGACTAAAGAATATCAGTCAATAATGATGAATGATGTGTGCGATATAGTTCCTAAATTAGAAGAAAAGAGTGTAGCATCCTCCAAATGGATCTACAAGATAAAACATACAGCTGATGAAAGTATAGAGAAGTACAAGGCTAGATTTATTTCTATAGGTTTATCTCAAAAAGAGGGAATTGATTACGAAGAAACATTTGCACCAGTAGCAAGGTATACTTTGATTAGAGCCATCATGGCACTTGCATCAATGATGAAGTGGGACTTACATGAGATGGATGTGAAAACAACCTTCCTAAATGGTGTGATTGAAGAAGAAGTATACATAGAATAGCCACAAGGATTTGAGGTTGAAGACAAACAAACTCATGTATGCAAGTTGAAGAAGGAACTGTATGGCCTGAACCAAGCTCGCAGAGCTTGGTATGGAAGGATGGATAGTTTCCTGACAAGCATGGGATTTTCCAAGGGTAAATCCAATCCAAACCTTTACTTAAAGGTTATAGAAGATGAACCTGTCATACTATTACTGTATTTGGATGATCTATTTATGATAGGGAATGAGAAACATATTGTAAAATTCAAGAAGAGGCTCACTGGAGAATTTGAGATGGAAGACCTTGGTTTAATGCATTATTTCCTAGGTTCGTAAGTATGGAAGAACTCAGAAGGAATCTTTCTCAGTTAGGGAAAGTATGCAGTGGAAGTTTTGAAAAGATTGGACACACCCATGGATTCCAACCTGAATTTGTTAGCTGATGACTCGTCAGAGTTAGTCGATGTGACTTAATATAGATAGATTATTAGGTTGTTGATGTATCTAACCAATACCAGACCAGACATTTTTTTTGCTGTGAACAGTACCTTGAGTCAGTTTCTAGTTCAACCTAGACGAGTTCACTTGATAGTTGCAAAACATGTGATGATATATCTGAAAGGGACTATAGACTTTGGTCTAGACCATGATAGAAACCATGATTACATATTGTATGGCTATACAGATGCATATTTCCATCCTGGGACACTTGTCCTAAAGTGATCTGGTGACTTCGGTCCTCAAGAATGAAGAGGAATTGTATCATCCTTGAACTTTTGTTCAGAACTGATCCATTGACTTCGGTCCTTGAGAATGAAGAGGGATTGTATCATACTTGTTCAGAACTGATTCCGTGACTTCGGTCCTCAAGAATGTGGTGGGATTGTATCATCCATGAAATTCAGTTCAGAATGGATCCGGTGACTTTGGTCCTCGAGCATCTGGTGGGATTGTATCATCCCTAAACTTTGGTTCATAATGGATCTGGTGACTTTGGTCCTAGAGAATGTGGTGGGATTGTATCATCCCTGAAATCCGGTTCATAATGGATCTGGTGACTTCGGTACTTGAGAATGTGGTGGGATTGTATCATTCCTGAACTTTGGTTTAGAATGGATTCAGTGACTTCGGTACTCGAGAATTTGGTAAGATTGTATCATCCTTGAAATTTTGTTTAGAACTGATGCGGTGACTTCGGTACTCGAGAATGTGGTAGGAATAGATCATCCTTGAACTTTTGTTCAGAATTGATCCGGTGAATTTAGTACTTGAGAATGTGGTAGGATTGTATCATCCTTGAACTTTTGCTCATAGTTGATCTGGTGAATTCGGTACTTGAGAATGTGGTAGGATTGTTCATCCTTGAACTTCTGTTCAGAATGGATATGCTGACTTCGGTCCTCAAGAATGTGGTAGGATTGCATCATCCTTGGACTTTAGTCTTTCTATTGTGGATTGTAGGTTGTTGCTAATGATGATGATGTTACTGATCGAGAGATCAGATTGTGATGATGATGATATTACTGATCGAAAGATCAGAGTGTGATGATGATGATGTTACTGATCGAAAGATCAGAATGTGATGATGATGATGTTGTTGATCGAAAGAGCAAAGTATGATGATGATGATGATTGCTGGTCGAAAGATCAGAATGTGATGATGATGATGTTGATCGAAAGTTTAGATGATGATGTTCCTGATCAAAATGATGCTATTGATTGAGCAGTCAAAGTGTTGTTGTTGCTGAAGTTTGAAGATGATGAAAAGATTTCAATGATTTATAGATGTATCACCCTAATGATGTTGATGATTCCCTCTCTCTCATACAGTTGTTGTTGTTGTTTTTGTTGTTGTAGAATACCCTTTTCATTAAGGGGGAGTGTTGAACTATTGTAATTTCAAAGAATATTCTAAATGTATTTTATTGGTCCCTGATGTTCCTATCAGGAGAATCATTTGTATTTCTTTGTACCCTGATGTTCCTATCGGGAAAATTACTAAGATTCATGAGGGAGTCCCCTCCATTGTAATTCGGGTCATTAGTACCCTCCAAAATATATTATTATATTAAGTTAGCCGAGTTATGTCTAATCGAGCCTACATAACTGAGTTAAGTTTACTCAAGCCTACATAAGTAGGTTAAATGTCAAGTGAACAAAAGAATATAAATAGAGTGAGGTGCCTGTCATTTGAGACACCAACACTCACTTGTGTAGCACATAAGAGAGAGAGAGAGNATAAGTAGGTTAAATGTCAAGTGAACAAAAGAATATAAATAGAGTGAGGTGCCTGTCATTTGAGACACCAACACTCACTTGTGTAGCACATAAGAGAGAGAGAGAGAAAGAGATGTAGATGGAGAAGGAGGGGGACTAGTTTTGGGTTTTACCTTTTATCTTTTGGGGAATCTATAATGAGGAAGCTTTTGTTGGGTTTTTCCCATTAGGGTTGTCCCAAGATAAATCTGTGTTGTTCTTGTGATACTATTTCTTTCAGTGATCCTATCTATATTATTTTATGAAATTGAAATTAAATGCTATAATCTAGCTTAGCATATGGAATTCTAACAGCATGACACATATGATGGCATGGCATGGCATAGTTGAGGATGTGGCATGACACATATGATGACATGGAATATGATGGTGTCCTAATGATGATTAAAGACTAAGGTAGTGATGGAAAAGTTGCTTATGAAGTACACAGGATAAGAAAAAGATACCATGGCAGAGTTAACGCAGAGTTAACGCAGAGTTAACATAGCATAATTCAAAGTAAAGAAAAAATGGCATGATGATGAGGTGGCATAGATGAAGGTAGTGATGACATTGCACGATGATGAGGTGGCATAGTTATCTGCATGAGATATGATGAATAAGGATTAGTTTTTGTATAATCAACAAAGATAAAATGCATATCTGCATAAGTTCTAGAATGGACGGTTAGGAAGCATCCAACACAAGATCCGACGGTTAAAAAGCATCCCTCATAAGTTAGGCAGAAAATACAAAGTTCCCCAAAATATCAATATGGATGGTCAAGGGTAAATCCGCAAGGAAATCAATGGTCTAGGAAAATGTGGAAATGAAGTTGCAGAAGAAAATTCTAGAAGTCCAAAATAGGAAACTGTGATTCTGCATCCTGCATCCCACAATTCGCAATGCGGAAACAAAGTTCTGGAAAAAAATTAAGGAAGTCCAAAATAGGAAATTAAGATTTTGCACCCCGCATCCCACAATCTGCAAAGATCAATGGGTTGAAGTTAGTTCTGCTAAAACAGATTGATGGCGTGGAAGGAAAATTGTGGAAAGACGCTTATGGAAAGAAGCTTGTAGAAAGGAGCTTGCAGAAAGGAGCCTACGGAAAGAAGCTTGCAGAAAGGATTTTGCAGAAATTCAAAAGAGGACAATCAACATCCTGCATCGCACATCTCGCAATCTGGAGATCGACGGTCAAGAAAATGCGCGATGAAGATCAACGGTGGGAAATCGTTGATGAGGAAACCATGGTGTAGAAATACAATTTCAAGGAATAAATCTATGTGCTAGATCAACGGGCCGGAAAGATTCATAAATAGATCAAACGTCCTGGATTGATTCTAGAGAAGGATATTGCGGAAGCATCAAAAAACATTAAGTTGATCTGTGGAAATGAATTCTAAGGTGTGTCCATAAATGGTAAAGAAGAACGTCCAACATGAAACTCATAGATGGAAGGTGAAGACTGTGTTTTTTGAGAGAAACGTGTACATATGAACCTGTGATGAAGATAGCTTGTACAAGAAGAAAGAATCCCACCGGGATGAGAAAAAGAGAATCCTGAAGGTCTAAAGATAGAGTATTCTCACTGATGGAAGAGAGGAAATCCATAGGCATTGGTTTGACGAATCCTACGATCAGAGAAGAAGGGAGCTCGCAAATCAGAAGTGATCATGAAGTTTTTAATTAATTATTTAATTAAAAATCGTTAGTCACAGATTGTTGAAAAGATGTGACAATCAGATTTGAAAGGGCATGATTGTGAAAGGATATGTTTCCAAAATAAAGAAATGCTTCTATAGGAAACATGATGATACTTATACATAGAATTAAGGGTGAGAGAAGGTTTCTGTGTAATCTATATCGAGGTAGCCATAGATAAGACATAGACCAGTGGGTGTGACAGAGAATGGAGGGAAAAATAAATATAACATATTAGAGAAAACATATTAGTGTTAGATTTTCAACATTAAGCTTAGCATAACATTAGGATCTTTAACTGAGAGAACAACAAGCACATCAATCAAACAAAGAGACAATGAACACAGTGTTTTTCCTCGGGGAAACCAAAAATGGAGAAAACCCTACAACTTGCTCAAAGATAGAATCAACACCAAATTTAAACCCAAAAACAGTAAGTGATCTCTCGATAGCAGTAACCTTCTTTCTATCTAGCCCCAGTGTCTTCTCCTTCCTCAATTATGTGCTACACTTGAGTGTGTGTGAGATGTGTTCTAAATAGAGAGTCCAACTCTTTATTTATACTAATCCCAACATGACTAAAACCCACGGGGGCTTCAATTGTTGACCAATATCCTATCACATTAGTTCATATTGTGGGTTTTAAAATGATAAAAAATCGAACCAATATATTGCAGGTATTGGGGGATGAGGGGTTTAAGGTGGGGGTGGGTAAGGTGGTTTATAAGGATTGAGGTATAAAAATGGGTGGGGAGGAGGTTTTAAGTATTGGGAGGGGGTTTCAACAAAAAAGATTTTGGGTCAATATCTCTCGAAATTAAGGGTATTCTTTAATATCCCATGACCGCACGTGCTATGTGAGAGGTTCACTAAGTTAAGTCCCCGTGCTAAAACCCTACTAGGGCTGACCTCTCTTGGAGAGTCTAATAACCCTAGTGCCCTAGAACTGCGGGGACTTTAACCCTTAGACAATAGGAGGGTTACCCAGAATGACTTGACATGACCTGTTTACAATATATATCCTCTTGATAGGAACATCAGGGCATGACATAACACAAGTACATCCCAGAATAAAAATCAGGTTACAATAGATAAGAAATACAAGTAAATACATTCCGAAGTTACAATTACATCAACACTCCCTCTTAACTAGGAAGGTATTCTATCGACACAATTTTCATCACTGGTCTTCGTCTCTGGATCATCTCGTCATAGGTATCTTCAAGTCATCTTTGTGTTCAAGTCATCTTCATATTCAAGTCATCCTTATCTTTGGAACTGGATCATCACTTGATCTGGATCATCGTCACTGGATCTAGATCATCACTCGATCTGGATCATCATCATTGGATATGGATCATCACTGTACATCATCACCGGATCTAGATCATCACTAGACATCGTCACTGGATCTAGATCATCACTCGATCTGGATCATCACTGAATTTGGATCATCACTCTATATGGATCACCACTGCTGGATCATCATTACTGGATCATCACATGTGCTATCTCATGATTCTTCTCGTCACAGGAAGTTCTATAGAGCCAGCCCTTTTTCATGTTGGTTGTAGGCCTAGCCTCCATGTAGGTCTTATTCAGCGCTTATATCTAACACCAAGTCAAAATGGCATGTCGAGCACTTACATATGAACTACTTGTCAGAAAGGCATTCCCAACACTCACATCTGATCATGTGAAAAGGCCCAAAACTCACATTTACCAACATGATAGGACATAACTACTATCATATGTGAAAAGGCTCAGTGCTTGCAACCACTAGCATGATAGGAGACAACTACTATCATCCGTGGAAGGGAACATCACTCACATCCACCAACATGGTAGGACACACCTACTACCATATGTGGAAAGGCACAACACTTACAATCACCAACATGGTAGGACACACTTACTACCATCTGTGAAAAGGCACAACACTCACATCCACCAGCATTATAGGACACACCTACTATCATTTGTGGAAAGGCCAACACTCACATCCACCAGCATGATAGGAAACACCTACTATCATCTATGGAAAGGCTCTGCACTTACATCTAATCATGTGGGAACACATCCCTTAGTCACATTAAAATGGCTCTAATTTTATTCTCTTCTTTCTTGGAATGTATATATACACAAGACAACCGAATATTCTGAGATGGTTTAATTCTGGTCTCTTGCCGAAGAAGACTTATTCAAAAGTCTTGTTCTTGAGTACTCTATGTGGAGTATAGTTCTGTACAAACACCGTTGTTTTGGTGGCTTCCACCCAGAGACACATAGGAAGATCTTGATCATGAAGCATTGATCTTGCAGCTTCCATGATAGTTCTATTCTTATGTTCTGCAACCCCATTCTATTGTGGATTATAAGGAGTGGAAAACTCCCTCTTAATCCCTGATTCTTTGCATAGCTCTTTGAATTCATTTGAAGTGAATTCTTTGCCATTGTCTGATCGAAAGGTCTTGATCTTCTTTTCAATGTGATTCTTGATCAAGGATTTGAATTCCTTGAACTTGCTAAATAATTTGTCTTTGTTCTTCATGAATTAAACCCATATCTTCCTAGAAAAGTCATCAATCAAAGAAACATAACATGCATACCCTCTTAGTGAGCTTGATGACATAGGACCACATACATCAGAGTGGATGATTTCCAATATTCCTTTGGATTTGATTTCGTTGCTTGGAAATGTCTTCTTTGTATTCTTTCCTTTCGTACATCCTTTGCAGGCCCCATCATGTTTTGCTTGGATTTCTGGAATACCTTAAATTGCTTTTCTTGCAATAGGTAGTGCTCTGTAATGCACATGTGCAAGCCTTCTATGCCAAAGTTCATTTTTCTCTACTGTGTCATGGACCAATTCTTGTTTTGGATGGACCTTTAATTTGTACAAACCTCCTTCTTGTTCTCCAATCACTAATGCATCATCGATGGTCTCTCCTTTTGGCCACATGATGACTTGACCATCTATGAATGCAACCCTCATTCCTTTTGCATCGAATGCAGATATGGAGAGAAGGTTATTATTGAGTCTTGGCACAAAACAATACTTCCTTCATTGTCATAGACTTTCCAGAGTCTAATTTATAGGAGGATTCCCCACTACCTTTTATTGGATACTGGTAGTCATCTCCTAGCTTCACCTTGTGAGGTGATTCATGTTCTGACAGTTTCACAAAGGATTCCTTGAATCTTGTCATATGCTTGGAAGCCCCACTGTCTATAAGCCAATCGATTCTTCCATGAGTAATGTTTCCCGTAAGAGAGGAAATCAAAACATATTCATCTTCACTGGAAGAATATTCACTTTCATATCTAGTTTTCTTCTTGGAAGGTTCATCATCCTCTGCAACATGAGCATGATGTATTCTCTTGTTTCCCTTCTTCTTATGAGAGTTAATCTTGTTTCTAGGATAGTATTTTGCAAAGTGTCCTCTTTCATAACATGTATAACATCTCAATCTAGATAGGTCCTTTCCAATGTTATCTTTATGGTAAAAATTCTTACCTTTGGAGTGATGAGGGTTTCTTCTACCTTTCTTGGAGTGAACTGTGAGGGCTTCATATTCACTTCCGTTCTTCTCTTCTCGAGCTACTATCCAATCTTCTTCTTGCGAGAATTCTTCCCATAGTATGTTAAACTTGACTAACTTATTTCTGGCATAGATTCCTTGAATGAATGAATCCCATGACCTAGGGAGGCCATTCAGTGTTGTCATCATAATTTCTGCATTCTCCACTTCTTCATCTATAGCTTCTAGTTGTTCTTTGATCTGGGAGACCCTTGTGAAGTAATAATGGATGGTATTAGGATTTTGTATCTTTACATTCTTCAATTGATTCCATAGATTCATCTTCCAATTGATGTTCTTCCCTTCAAATAGTTTGGTTAGGGCATCAAACATAGCTTTAGGTGTCTTGAGAGAGGACACCTGTGGGATGAGGTGATCCTTGATAGAATCAACAATGATTCTCTTTGCCATAACCAACTTCTTCTTATTTAAGGCCTTTGCCTCATCTCCCTCTGGAACTAGAACCTCCTCATTGATATAGGAGTCCAACTCATTTTCTTCCAAGACCAGGGAAATCCTATACTTCCAAGCTCAGAATTTATCAGATCCCTCAAGATTTTATTCAAGCTTGGTATGATGAGACATCTTAACTAATAACCTCAAATGGAAATACAAAATATTTATATCTTACTAGGTCAAGATGTTGGATCTGGATTTGGAGCTGAAAATCCTGTAGAGCTGGTTCAAGAGAAAATTAGGGTTTTTCTTTTTCAGAGTTCTGTCCAACCAATTGATTTGAATTTTATCCCTAAATTCTATTTTAGGTAGGAGAAAAATCTAGGCCTAGGCTCACTGAAAAATTCCTCTTCCGTGGAAAGCCCTAATTTTCGGCAGCAGTGTCGAGTCCAAAACTGAAAAACCTCAAAATTAGATTCTTCTTTGACAGAAATATGCGCCCTAGGGAGGAGAGTTATTCCAACCTTATTTTGATGAAAATATGTGGATAGAGATACACAAAGTAGGAAGCCCTAGTTCTCACAGCTGCACAGTGTCTTCTTCTCAAGTTAGCTCTGATACCTTGTTATATTTTTAACATTAAGCTTAGCATAACATTATGATCTTTAACTAAGAGAACAAAAAGCACAACAATCAAACACAAGAGACAATGAACACAGTGTTTTTCCTCGAGTAAACCACAAATGGAGAAAACCCCACAACTTCCTTAGAGATAGTATCAGCACCAAAGTAAAACCCAAAAATAGTAAGTGATCTCTTAACAGCAGTAACCTTCTTTCTATCTAGCCCCAGTGTCTTCTCCTTCCTCAACTATGTGGTACACTTGAGTGTGTGTGAGATTTGTTCTAAATAGAGAGTCCAACTCTCTATTTATACTAATCCCAACATGACTAAAACCCTACTAGGGCCGACCTCTCTAGGAGAGTCTAATAACCCTAGTTCCTCGGAACTGCGGGGACTTTAATCCTTAGACAATAGGAGGGTTACCCATAATGACTTGACATGACTTGTTTACAATATAGATCCTCCCGATAGGAACATTGGGGCATGACATGACACAAGTACATCCTGGAATAAACATCGAGTTACAATAGATAAGAAATACAAGTAAATACATTCCGAAGGTACAATTACATCAACAATTAGGGTGGGAGGGTGGAGCTAGGGAGGGCAACAAGCCTACAGGGGGTTGTTTCTTATTTTCAACAGAAGCTGGTAGATAGGGTGTAGGAGCATCCTGTCAATCATAGCTAACAAAACAGGGTGTCGTAGCATCCTTTTAGTAGCCGTTCATAAACTAGGGGGTCGTAGCCTCCTTCCAATTGGGATTGGTAAATAAGGTGTCATAGTACCTGTTTAGTTGTGGCTGATAAACCAGGGGGTCATAGCCTCATTCCAATTGGTATTGGTAAAAAAGGGTGTAATACCATCCTTGTCTATAATAGGAGGAAAAAACTATTTGTAAATAACAATTTTGCAGTAATAGGACGTATTGGTGGTTTACCCTATTGGGATTCCACGTAAAAATTTTGTGATGTGTATTCTTGTTGTTATATGTTTTGGTTAAAGTTTTAAAAGTGGTTAAATTAGTAAAAAGATAAAAATATTGATTCACCCTGCCCTCTCAGTATTGACCAATAAACCAACAATTGGTATTAGAGTAGGTTCCTTCACTGCAGTTTAACCACTAGAAGGAAGATCCCATTAAAACCACTATGGATCAACAAGAAGAGATTTACACAGTAAATGGATCTCTAATATTTCGAAAATAAAAATACATATATCAAAGTACAAGAATAAAAATTTATCTGGAGGAATTGGGACATGATGTATGGAATTCAGTGATCATTGATTACTTCCCACCAAAGAGGATAAGGACTCTAGCCCCAAAGAAATCCAAGAAAAGTAACTCAATGGAAATGTCTTCAATCCTTGATATATTACCTGATGATTTCAAAGAGAATATAGGTGAATGTAACTCTGCAAAGGAACTTTGGGACAAGATAAAAGACCTCTTCTCAGTCGAGCAAAGAGAAGAAGGAAGACTTGCTATTCTTGAGGATGTTAGTGAAGATGAAAACATAATTGAATATGAAGAAAATTTATTTATAGGGACAACAAACTCACATGAGGAAACATAAGCGAACATAGAATCCCAATACATGGATGTTGTATATGAAATTGAAAAGTGTAGGAAAAAGAACAAAGTATTTAAACAAAAATTGTCAAAATATCAAGAAGAGAAGAATTCAAAAGAAGAGGAAGTCAAAACCCTCCAAGAAGAGCTACACAACTCAAGACAACAAGTTTTGGCTAGTATGAAAGAGGTCAAGATCTTAACAAAAGAAGTTATTGGATTCAAGGAAGAAGTAAAGAGGCTAAACGATCAACTAACTGTTAGTGAGAAGTTCAAGGAAAGTACTAAAGCTCTTAATAAAGTCCTCATCTTACAAAGATCCCCCAAGGATAAAACAAGTCTTGGATATAATCATAAAGGATCAAGCTCCATCATTCATGAAAATGTTGAAAATTTTAAATGTCCACATGATGCCTCCAAAGATACACCCAGGAAGTAGAAGAATCACAAGGAATTAAAGTCCAGTTATCATAATTTTGCTCATCCTCCCAAGATGAAAAAATTCAGAAGACATGCAAAAGAAAAGAGCAATTACAAGTCGAAAAACCAAATATTCTCCAAACATACATTCTATGGATATTTTCATTGTTGTCATAAGTTTGGTCATAAGGATGATGATTGTAGAATCAAAGAATAAGATGAACGGCTGATAAGGAAAGAAGACACCAACATTTCTAATAGAAAAAGACATATTCTATGTTTTATATGTCACAATATTGGACACTTTGTAAGAAATTGCAAGAATGGGACATGCAGACCTTCCAAGGAAACTCATAAGAAGGTATGGAAAATGAATACTGAGAAACCAGTAAGTAGAATACCTCACAAAAATATGTGGATAAGAAATGAAGACTCCAAAGATGTAGGAGAGATAAATATTTCAAACATCAGTGAGGTCTCCCAAGATAATGTTGAGAATGATGACGTCATAGATAAAAATGACATTCATCATGAGGGAAATATACTTAGTGATGTAGAAGAATACCCCAATGTAGATAAGGATGAAAGAAATGACGAATGAGATTGTGATTGTGGAATTTACTTCTAAAAAAAATTCTCTCGTTTGTAAAAAATAAAAAACCTAAAATTGAGGGCTTGGACAGTCATCTTAAAGCCATAGGAAATGTCGCATGATCTCATGGGGATATTGATGTATTTAAGTAAAGGATTTTAAACATGAGAAGGAAAACATAGAAGAGAAAAAATGGATAACATAGATCATATCTAGTAATATCTCATTACGTGCTTAAAGAACCCCGATTCTGGTTTCAAAATTGTATTAGCTACCACCATTAGTTTTAGAGGAAGTTTATACTCAGGGGGAGTTAAAGTCAGAAAATTTCAATAGGTATCTAAGAAAAACTCAATTGGTGTCTAGTGTTTAACTATATTGAAATATGTCTTCTTCAAAGATGATGGGTGATCAAGGTATGGTGTAGATGACATAAGAGAAAGTATGAAGTAACGTGAGAACAACAAAATGTGAGAGTCATGAAGACCATGATGTCTGCAATCAAATAGAAGCTAAAAGCTGATTATGTTCACTTAGTATTTTAAGTCATGACACATAAATTGTTGACAATAGAAGAAAACTCAATTCTAAAAATAAAAGTTCAGTCTATTGATAAGGTAGCAGGATGAGTTCAACATTGACAAAGGAAAAAGGTTGAGGTTATGAGTCTTTTTGTCGGAGATAGTGAGATCAGAGAAACTATGTAATAAACTAAAGTAATCTCTATGTTGAGGATCTGAATTTAGGGGTCTCTGGACAATTGATAATATATATCTATAATTTAAAAGAATCCAACAGTATATGCTAGGTTTTTATTTGAAGATCTAAATGTAATGGCGTAAGGAACTATGGGAAAAGAAGAAGCCAGCTAACTTACATGCATAATAAACCATTCGATATGGAATCAGCACTAGAGGTAAAAAAAAATAAACATGTATCCTAGAACATAAAATGGAAGAGTGTGAAAAAATGCTGAGTGTGAAGTCTGTCATAAAAATGTTGACAAAGGAGAGGAAGTATATTAGTGACATGGGGATTCCATGGATCTATCAACTAAATTATCATCCAAGAACTTGTTGTAAGAAAGGAAATGTTAACATAAATGATAATACATTGGTTACATAACCGAGTTCATTCAAAGGGGAGATATGATGACAGGAGGAGTTGTCAAAAAGAAGAGAGACATGAAATCCTATATCAAAATAGGTACAACATTGGCATAACAGGTTATCCTTTGTCATTGTTGTCAAAGGGGGATAATGTTTAGAGGTTTCCATCAATGCCAAAGGGGGATATTGTTGATAATTTTGGGTTATATTTTTCATTGATGTCAAAGGTTTTCATGAGTAACAAAGGAATAACTAGTGGATATGATGGCAGGACAAACTCAGTGAAAGACTAAAGTACCGATGGCATGGTATGGCATAGTTGAGGATGTGGCATGACACATATGATGACATAGAATATGATGGTGTCCTAATGATGATGAAATACTAAGGTAGTGATGGAAAAGTTGCTTATGAAGTACAAAGGATAAGCAAAAGATACCATGGCAGAGTTAACACAAAGTTAGCATAACATAAGTCAAAGTAAAGAAAAAATGGCATGATGATGAGGTGGCATAGACAAAAGTAGTGATGACATGGCATGCTGATGAGGTGGCATAGTTATCTACATGAGATCCAATGAATGAGGATCAATGTTTTCATAATCAGCAAAGACATTATGCAGATCCGCATTAGTTCTAGAATGGACGGTTAGGAAGCATCCCACATAAGTTAGGCGGGAAAGACAAAGTTCTGCAAAAGATCAAGATGGATGATCAGGGGTAAATATAAAAGCAAATCAATGGTCGAGGGAAATGGGGAAACAAATTGTGGAAGAAAATTTCGGAAGCCCAAAATAGGAAAGTGTGATTCCGCATCCCACATCCCACAATCCGCAAAGAGGAAACAAAGTTGCAGAAGGAAATTGCAGAAGTCCAAAATAGGAAAGTATGATTTCACATCCCGCATCTCACAATATAAAGAGATCAGATGACTGAAGTTAGTTTCACTAAAATAGATTGACGGTGCAGAAGGAAAATTGCGAAAATAATCTTGTGGAAAGAAGCTTCGGGAAAGGATCTTGCAGAAAGGAGTCTAAAGAAAGAAGCTTGTGGAAAGGAGTTTGTGGAAATTCAAAAGTAGATAGTTAACATCTTACATCCCGCATCCTGCAATTTGGAGATAGACGGTCAGGAAAACGGCCGACGAAGATCAATGGTGGGAAATCGTTGATGAGGAAACCATGGTGTAGAAGTACAATTTCGAGGAGGAAATCTATGTGCTAGATCAACAGACCAGAAATATTCATAATTACATCAAATTGTTTAGGGAGAAGGACATTGCAGAAACAAAGAAAATGTTAAGCTGAGCTATGGAAATGAATTCTAAGGTGTGTCCATAAATGGTAAAGAAGAATGTTTAACATGAAACTCATAAATGGAAGGTGAAGACTGTGTTTTATCATAGAAACATGTATAGATGTGCTTGCGATGAAGATAGCTTACAGAGAGCTCATAGAGGAAGAAAATAATCCCACGGGCATGAGAAAAACAGAATCCTGAAGGTTTGAAGATAGAGTATTCCCGCTGATGGAGGAAAGAAAGTCCATAGACATTGGTTTGACGAATCCTATGATCGCAGAAGAAGGGAGATTGCATATCATAAGTGATCAAGAATTTTTTAATTAATTATTTAATTAAAAATCATTAGTCACATATTGTTGAAAAGGTATGACAATCATATTTGAAAGGGCATGACCATGAAAGGGTAAGTTTCCAGAATAAAGAAATGCGTCCATAGGAAACATGAAGATACTTATACGCAGAAGTATGAGTGAGAGAATGGTGTCTAAGTCATCTAGATCAAGGTAGCCATAGATAAGGCAGAGACTAGTGTGTGACCGAGAATGTAGGGAAAAACAAATCTAACATATTAAAGAAAACATATTAGGGTGGCAGGGTGGAGCTAGGGCAGGAAACAAGCCTACAGGGGCTTGTTTTCTCCTTCCAACAGAAGCTGGTAAATAGGGTGTAGGAGCATTTTGTCAGTCATAGCTGACGAAATAGGGTGTCGTAGCATCCTTTCAGTAGTAGCTGATAAAATAGGGGGTCGTAGCCTACTTCCAATTGGCATTGGTAAATAGGGTGTCGTAGCATCCTTTCAGTCATAGCTGATAAACCAGGGGGTCATAGCCTCCTTGCAATTGTTATTGGTAAAACGTGGTTTAATACCATCCTTGTATGTAGCAACAACAAAAGCTATTTGTAAATATTTTTTTTGCAGTAATAGGATGTATTGGTGGTTTACCCTATTGGGATTCCATGTTAAAATTGTGTTTTGTGTATTCTTGTTGTTATATGTTTGGATTAAAGTTTAAAAAGTGGTTAAATTAGTAAAAAGATAACAATACTAATTCACCCCCCCCCTCTCAATATTGACTAATAAACCAGCAATTAATATCAGAGCAGGTTCGTTCACTACAATTTAACCACTGGAAGGAAGATCCCATTAAAGCCACTATGGATCAACAAGAAGAGATTTAAACAGTAAATGGATCTTCAATATTTTGAAAAGAAAAATATATATTTTGGAGTATAAGAATGAAAATTTATCTGAAGGCATTGGGATGTGATGTATGGAATTCAATGATCATTGATTACTTCCCACCAAAGAGGATAAGGACTACGACTCAAAAGAAATACAAGAAAAGTAACTCAATGGCAATGACTTCAATCCTTGATGGATTACCTAATGATGTCAAACAGAAAATAGGTGAATGTGACTCTGTAAAAGAACTTTGGGAGAAGATAAAAGACCTCTACTCAGTTGACCAAAGAGAAGAAGGAAGACTTTCTATTCTTGAGGATGTTATTGAAGATGAAAAGATAAGTGAATATGAAGAAAATTTATTTATAGGGACAACAAACTCAGATGAGGAAACATAAGTGGAAATAGAAGCCCAATACATGGCTGCTATAGATGAAACTAAAAAGTGTAGGAAAAAGAACAAAGTACTTAAAGGAAAATTGTCAAAATATCAAGAAGAGAAGAAGTCAAAAGAAGAGGAAGGCAAAACCCTCCAAGAAGAGATATGCAACTCGAGACAACAAGTGTTGGCTATTATGAAAGAGGTCAAGAGCTTAAAACAAGAAGTTTTTGAATTCAAGGAAGAAGTAAAGAAGCTAAAAGATCAACTAACTGTTAGTGAGAATTTCAAGGAAAGTAATGAAGCTCTTAATAAAGTCCTCATCTTACAAATATCCCCCAGTGATAAAACAGGTCTTGGATATAATCATAAAGGATCAAGCTCCATCATTCATGAAAATGTTGAAAATGTTAAATGTAAACATGATCCCTCCAAAGATACACCCAGGAAGCAGAAGAATCACAAGGAATTGAAGTCCAGTTATCATAATTCTTCTCATCCTCCCAAGATGAAAAATTTCAGAAGACATGCAAAAGAAAAGAGTCATTACAAGAAGAAAAACCAGGGATTCTCCAAACAGACATTCTATGGATATTGTCATTGCTGTCACACGTTTGGTCACAAGGATGATGATTGTAGAATCAAAGAATAATATGAAGGGATGATAAGGAAAGAAGACTCCAACATATCTAATAGAAAAACACATGTTTTTTTTTCCATATGTCACAGTATTGGACACTTTGCAAGACATTGCAAGAATGGGACATGCAGACCTTCCAAGGAAACGCATAAGGTATAAAAGATGAAGACCGAGAAACTAGTAAGAAGAATACCTCATGTAAAGATGTGGAGAAGAAAGGAAGACTTCAAAGATTTAGAAGAGACAAAGATTTCAAACATCAGTGAGGTCTCCAAAGATAATGTTGAGAATAACGAGGTCATAGATAAAAATGGCATTCATCATGAGGGAAAGATATTTAGTGATGTAGAAGAATACCCCAATGTAGATAAGGATGAAAAAGATGACGAAGGAAATAGTGATTGTGAAATTTACTTCTAAAAAAATTCTCTCATTTGTAAAAAAAAAAAAACCTAAAATTGGGGGCATGGACAGTCATCTTAAAGGCATAAGAAATGTTGCATAATCTCAGGAGAAGATTGATATCTTTAATTTAAGGATTTTAAACATGAGAAGAAAAACAAGGAAGAGAAAAAGAGGGATAACATAGTTCAGATATGGTAATATTTCATTATGTGGTTAATGAACCTCGGTTCTAGTTTCAAAATTGTATTAGCTACCAACATTTGTTTTAGAGGAAGTTTATACTCAGGGGGAGTTAGAGTCAGAAAATTTCAATTGGTATCTAAGAAAAACTCAATTGGTGTCTAATGTTGAAGTATATTGAAAGCTATCTTCTTCAAATATGATGGGTGATCGAGGTATTTTGTATGGATGACATAATAGAAAGTATGAAGTAACGCGAGAATAACAAAATGTGAGAGTCATGAAGACCATGATGTCTCCAATCAAATATAAGATAAAAGATGATTATGTTCACTTAGTATTTGAAGTCACGAAACATAAATTGTTGACAGTAGAAGAAAACTCAAGTCTAAAAATAAAAGTTCAGTTTATTGATAAGGTAGCAGGATGAGTTTAGCATTGACAAAGGAAAAAGGTTGAGGTTATGAGTCTTTGTGTTTGATATAGTGAGATAACAGAAACTATGTAATAAACTAAAGTAATCTCTATGTTGAGGATTTGAAGTTATGGGTCTCTGTACAATTGATAATATAGATCTAAAATCCAAAAGAATCCAACAGTATATGCTAGGTTTTTATATGAAGATCAAAATGCAATGGCTTAAGGAACTCTGGTAAAAGTAGAAACTAGTTAACTTACAGGCATAATAAACGATTAGATATGGCAGCAAGAACAAAGGTTAAAAAAAAGAAACATGTATCCTAGAACAAAAAATGGAAGAGTGTGAAAGAATGTTGAGTATTAACTCTATCAAAAAAATGTTAAGGAGAGGAAGTATAGTGACAGGAGGAGTCCATGGAGTTTATCAGTTAAGCTATCATCCAAGAACTTGTTGGAAGAAAGGAAATGTTCAGATAAATGATAATACATTGGTTAAATAACCAAGTTCATTCAAAGCAGAGATATGATGACAGGAGGACTTCTCAAAAAGAAGAGAGACAGGAAATCCTATATCAAAATAGGTGCAGCATTGGCATAAGAGGTTATCCTTTGTCATTGTTGTCAAAGGGGGGGGATGTTTAGAGGTTTCCATCAATGCCAAAGGGGGGTATTGTTGATAATTTTGGGTTATAGTTGTCATTAATGTCAAAGGTGTTCACGAATGACAAAGGAATAACCGGTGGATATGATGGCATGAAAAAATCAGTCAAAGACTAAAGTAGTGATGGCATGGCATGGCATAGTTGAGGGTGTGGCATGACACATATGATGGCATCACATGGCATAGTTGAGGATGTGGCATGACACATACGATGGCATTGCATGGCATAGTTGAGGATGTGGCATGACACATATGATGACATGGAATATGATGTTTTCCTAATGATGATGAATGACTAAGGTAGTGTTGGAAAAGTTGCTTGTGAAGTACAAAGGATAAGAAAAATATACCATGGTAGAGTTAACGTAGCATAAGTCAAAGTAAAGAAAAAATGGCATAATGATGAGGCAGCATAGACAAAGGTATTGATGACATGAAACGATGATGAGGTGGCATAGTTATTTGCATGAGTTCTGATGAATGAGGATCAATTTTTGTATAATCAACAAAGACAGAATACAAATCTGTATTAGTTCTACAATGGATGGTTAGTAAGCATCATGCATAAGATCCAACAGATAGGAAGCATCCCGTATATGTTAGGATGAAAAGAAAATGTTCCACAAAATATCGAGATGGACAATCATGGGTAAATCCACAAGGAAATCAACGGTCGAGAAAACACGGAAACAAAGTTGCAGAATTCCAAAATAGGAAAGTCTGATTCCACATCCTGCAATCTGTAAAGCAGAAATAAAGTTGCGGAAGGAAATTTCGAAAGCCCAAAATAGGAAAGTGTGATTCCACATCCCGCATCCCACAATCTGGAGAGATTGGACAAATGAAGCTAGTTCCGCTATAACAGATCGACGATGTAGAAGGAAAATTGCATAAAGAAGCTTGCAGAAAGGAGCCTATGGAAAGGAGCCTGCGAAAAGAAGCTTGCAGCAAGGATTTTGTGGAAAGTCAAAAGCAGACAGTTGACATCCCGCATCCTAGAATCTAGAGATCAACGATCAAGAAAATTCCTAACGAAGATCAACGGTGGGAAATCGTTGATGAGAAAACCATGGAGTAGAAATACGATTTCGAGGAGGAAATCTATGTGCTAGATCAAAGGATTGGAAATATTCATAATTAGATCAAATGTCCTGGATTGATTCTGGAGAAGGATATTGCAGAAGCATCAGGAAATGTTAAGCTGAGCTGCTGAAATGAATTTTGAGGTGCGTCTATAAATGGTAAAGAACAATGTCCAACATGAAAGTCATAGATGGAAGGTGAAGACCGTGTTTTTTAAGAGAAATGCATATATATGAGCTTGTGATGAAGATAGCTCATAGAGAAATCATAGAGGAAGAAAAGAATCGCATAGGCATCAGAAAAAGAGAGGCCCGAAGGTCTAAAGATAGAGTATTCCCGGTAATGGAGGAGAGGAATTCCACAAACATTGGTATGACAAATCCTACGATCACAGAAGAAGGGAGCTCGTAGATCAGAAGTGATCCAGAAGTTTTTAATTAATTATTTAATTAAAAATTGTTAGTCACAAATTGTTGAAAAGGTGTGACAATCATATTTGAAAAAAAATGATTATGAAAGGGTATGTATCCCGAATAAAGAAATGCATCTATAGGAAACATGAAGATACTCATATGCAGAAGTATGAGTGAGAGAAGGCATTTGTGTCATCTAGATCGAGGTATCCATAGACAAGACAAATACCAGTGGGTGTGACAAATAATAGAGGGAAAAATAAGAATAACATATTACATAAAAAATATTAGGGTGGCATGGTGGAGTTAGGGTAGGAAACAAGCCTGCAGGGGGTTGTTGTCTCCTTCCAGGAGAAGCTAGTAAATAGGGTGTAGGAGTATCCCATTAGTCATAATTGACAAAACACGGTTTTGTAGCATCCTTTCAGTAGCAGATGATAAAACAAGGGGGTCATAACCTCCTTCCAATTAGAATTAGTAAATAGGGTGTCATAGCATCCTTTCAGTCATAGCTGATAAACGAGGGGGTCGTAGCCTCCTTCCAATTGGTATTGGTAAAACAAGGTGTAATAGAATCCTTGTCTGTAGTAGCAGGAAAAACTATTTGTAAACAACAATTTTGCAGTAATAGGATCTATTGGAGGTTTACCCTATTGGGATTCCATGTTAAAATTGTGTTATGTTTATTCTTGTTGTTATATGTTTAGATTAAAGTTTAAAAAATGGTTAAATTAGTAAAAATAGCGTCCTTCCAATGTCGAACATGAAACTCATAGATGGAAGGTGAAGACCATGTTTTGTGAGAGAAACGTGTACAAATGAGTCTGCGATGAAGATAACTCATAGAGGAAGAAAAGAATCCCATGGGGATGAGAAAAAGAGAATCTCAAAGGTCTGAAGATAGAGTATTCCTACTGATGGAGGAAACGAAGTCCACAGGCATTGGTTTGATGAATCCTACTATCAGAGAAGATGGGAGTTCCTAGATCAGAAGTGATCAAGAAGTTTTTAATTAATTATTGAATTAAAAATCGTTAGTCATATATTGTTGAAAAGGTGTGACAATCAGATTTGAAAGGGCATGATTGTGAAAGGGTATGTTTCCAGAAAAAAGAAATGCATCTGTAGGAAACATGAATATACTTATACACAAAATTATGAGTGAGAGAAGGAATCTGTGTCATCTAGATTGAGGTAGCTATATATAAGATAGAGACTAGTGGGTGTGACAGAGAAAGGAGGGAAAAAGAAATATAACATATTACATAAAACATATTAAGGTGGAAAGGTGGAGCTAGGGTAGGAAACAAGCCTTCAGGGGGTTGTTTCCTATTTCCAACAGAAGCTTGTAGATAGGGTGTAGGAGAATCCTGTTAGTCATAGCTAACAAAATAGGGTGTCGTAGCATCATTTCAGTAGCAGCTGCTAAACCAGGGGGTCGTAGCCTCCTTCCAATTGGGATTGGTAAATAGGGTGTCATAGAATCCTTTCAGTTGTAGCGGATAAACCAGGGGGTCATAGCCTCCTTCCAATTGGTATTGGTAAAATAGGGTGTAATACCATCCCTGTCTGTAGCAGCAGGAAAAACTATTTGTAAATAACAATTTTGTAGTAGTAGGAGGTATTGGTGGTTTACCCTATTAGCCTTCCACGTTAAAATTGTGTTCTGTGTATTCTTGTTGTTATATGTTTTGATTAAAGTTTAAAAAAAGATTAAATTAGTAAAATTATAACAATACTGATTCGCCCCGCTCTCAGTATTAACCAATAAACCAACATAAGAGGCATGAAAATCCTTAGACCCAAGTACAAAGGAGAGATACCACATGTTGGTTTACATCACACACACACACACACACACACACACACACACACACACACACACATACATTGAGTGAGGTCATTGCATAATCACCCAGGGTTTCACCTCGAGACCTTCTACTTACAAATACAAACCTCAACCACTCGAGCTAACCCACTTGGCTTAATGTAGTTGTAAGGTAACCACCAAGCGAGGCACCAATTTGGTGTATGAGACCCCTATTTTTGGAACAAGGGAGCCTTCTGCATAGGGATTTAACTTCCTGTACCCCCTTCTAGATTTGAACCTATGATCTCCTAAGAAAGAACACATGTTCTTAGTCGTTAGGCCCTCTCAAGTCATACATACATACATACATATATGTTTGTGTGTGTGTTTGCACACACATAAACAAACACACACACACAGACACACATATGACAAATCCATATGTCCTACACTTTATGAATGTAACACCTATTCCTGATCATAGACCCCTTAGAATTGTAACATCTAGAACAATTCAACTAAATTATGGCCATTATAATAGTGTATTAATATGAACTTAATTATTTCCTACAACCTTCTATCGATGTATCTAATCGTTAATTTAGGTGATCCAAAATCCTCAATAGCACCCTAGACAAATCAAGCACGGGTTCTAGTTTTAAAATTTTCAAATATCATATTAACTAGATTCCATTCTATTTAAGTGTTATATCTTTTATTTTAACTCGATGTTGGTATTTTATTGATTGTAGTTTATTTGCATGAATTCTCCATTGAATATTTCAAATCTCTTATGCAATTACATAGCTCATGGAAGTTGCATGTCTAAAGTAATTATTGCATTGTTTTTTTGTGTACACCATCAGAGTCATAATTAAGCATGCTCTAGCGCCATAATTAAGCGTGATCTATGTTATTATCCAATTCATGCGTCTATAGTTTTGAAGCTGTCATGCTCTTTTTTATGACTTGAAATCAAGTAAGTGAAAAAATTTGCAATTATGGCCACTACAAGGAAAACACTCCATAGTGGAGGTTATTGTGGAACCTCCAATAAAATATTTCCTTTATCTATTTATAGTGGAGGTGGGTGGCTAGATGATTTTGTAAATATTTGTGTCCAATGTACTTATTATTTATAACTACATAAATGCACTTTAATATTTGCATGAGCATAGTATTGTCCAAATTACAATTCATTTTTTTAATATAGCAGAGTTGCAAAACCGATGGTCCTTTATTAGGCATCCACACCAATGCATTTTGGAATAACTAACCATAAATTTACTCTTACTCATAAAATGACAATTACACATCGGTACATTTAAATTACAATACATGCATCATATCATGTCAACAATAAATGCATGATAAATTTTTTATTACTAGAAAGAATATATAATAACACATTTGGTGCTCCTTAAATATAAAGTCACACGAGTGAGTTTTTCAAAATGCACTAGACAGATTTGAAATTATTTAAACATTTAAATTATAATCTGTACATTCACTAGAAATTTTGAGATTCATTGATACACTTAAATATATAGGCATTAGTGTTTCATAAGATTTCCCTTCTCACCGATCCATATATAAATATACCAATTCCCTAGTGTGTATCAAAATTAACCTATGCATTGATGCATCATAAGTTTTCCAATGTGTTGATCAAGGTTAGAATACAATTTTTCCTAAATTGAAAAATAATTTTTCCAATTCCTTAGTGCATCTCAAGATCCATGCAAGCACATATATTGAACTATATATTGTTATAAGGAAAATTCCCTAATTGCTACTTGGTTGGATTCGTCATGGAGAAGTGTCGCACAAAGATAATTCAAACAATCCTATTAAAATTGCAATTAAGAACATAGATACAATTTATTTAGAAACTGGAAACAAAGGATATAACTCCTACATATGATCCAATGGTTGTATAAGATCCCTCTTTCAATTTCCAATCCAAACATATCCCAACTGACCTACAATAATCAACACAAACCAAAATACAAGTAGAAAACTACAATTATAATAATTTAATTGCAAATAAATATGTTGAATTAACAAGATAATGAGAAATGAGTATTAAACACATTATAGAATAGGAAATATAATTATTTATATAAAATAAACAATAGAATATATAAGATAAATGCCACTTGTTCATGTATGTGGCACTGTTTTGAACTTAAATTTGAGTTCCTCTACTTGACCCACACACATAGACAACTACTCTACTCTCCAAAAGGAAAACCCAAAGAAACCAAATAGTATTTTATTGGCAAGATAATGGGTGGAGAGTACTACTATTTATATTTCCATAGATGGGGGGTTAGTTTTCAGACTTGGGACTAGGATTTATGGATTTAATATGCACGAGTTCAACATAAGCATGGCATATTTATCTCTTCTCCTTCTCATTCTTTCCTTAGCCTCTTTTATAATCTTAGGGAGGAAGACAAGGAAGTTTGTTTATTTATCTATGCGAAAAAAGGTCAAAACCCATGAAACTATTTTCACATCTCTTAAGAAATATTTATTGTTTACATTCAAAATAGAGAATATGCACGTTGTACATAAGGAGGGTTCATATCCATTTGCTAATCAGTGTGAGGGAACATATTCTCCATAAATATGGTTTTCTTAAGGGTTTTGACTGAGAAGGAATTATTAGATTAAACCATAAAGGGACAAGGAAGTTTACAAAAGGGTGAAATATATCAGCCTAAAATTAGCATTTTGTAGTTATGTAGAAAAATATGTTATAAAATATCCCCTTGTTGTGTGAGGTCATTAGGACAAATGATGGCTGAAATACATTATAAATATTTAGATTATGTGCATTGTCAGCCGGGAAGTAGTAAAAAAAATCCATAGGAATTCAACCTAAAAAAGAACATGTGAGAACTCTCTTCCTAAGGCGGGAATACCCATGATCAGATATAATAAGAAGTATGGCTTCTAAATCAAGTATATTGTGTATACATTTGATATATTAAATAAATTATCATGGCCATGAAAAATGAATACATTGTGGATCCATGGGAAAAAGATATCATATCCATGAAACAATACGCAGTGGATCTAGATATCGGGATAAAATGAAGACACCTTTAAATATAAACTAGAAAAATCAATATCCAAAATAATTATTGTCATAAAATGAGGAAATTACAATTCAACGCAACTCAAGTCATAGTAAAAGACGTGTTTCTATATAATGGACCTAAGGTCTTCAAACCAACCAAGATGGGTATAATCCTAAACTATGCAAATAGATGTCCTAAATTTGAGCATACTAAGACAACATTTAATTACCGCTCATTGATTTATATTGTTAACAAAGGAAATCCTTTACTCACTGACAATGATAATGAGAGGAAAGGTACCTAATATAATTTAGCAAGTGTGAATACATGTTTTGATTTCAAACACCTATAAACGTTAACCATCATGAGAAATTGATGTATTCCCACTATTGCTAACAAGAAACCTCTCACTATTGAATACAAGTTCTAATGTACTAAAAATATTCTAGATTGCTATCCCAAAATAGGTGATTTTAAATAGATGGGAAGTGATCCATTGGAAGAAGAGAATTAAGGTATCCCCCATCATACAACACGAGGTTATAGAACAAGGAAAAATATTTTGTAGGAAAAAAATGATTCTAAAATATACTTAACACAAGAAGGCCAAGATGTAAAATTCGATAGTTCTAAGGAATTATTGACATAGGGTAAAACTGTCCTTCAACATAAGAACAACACAATAAGTGGCAAAGGAAACATAGACTCAAGAATGAAAAATACATAATTTAGTTAACATATGAGACATTGATAGACTTGTCCATAATGACTAGAAGAATAACTAGTCAAGAGAGATAATGCATAAATGAGTTTAGTTTCCTAAATCCATACTAAAAACTTAAATTGTAGAGATAACGAATCAAGATAATGTTATTTTTTGAAGAGCAATTGTATAGAATCACTGGTCCCAAATATTCTCTAGATGGTCCAATATTATCCATTCTACTATTTGGGCATACTCCCCTAATCCCTTATGATATTTAAACATCACTTCACCTGAAAAGATTATAAAAAATCAATTTTTTTTCAAGATGGTTATGTTGGATAATATTTCCCATATATAACTTGGTGAATAATATTTCATAAGGTTCCAAATACTTAGTGTAACTTGTTCCATCCGAAAATCGTTGTAGTTCCTTGTCTAGTGTCTTAGATCCTAGTTTGTCCACATTTCACCCACTTAGACTACTGGTTATTCCATAAAAGGATGTTTTTCCACTTACCCACTCATTTCCTTATTCTATGTTTTCAATACGCCCCTCTATTCTTCATTTATGGGGTATTTATTTCACTTACATGTTTTAAGGAGACTCGATGCACCTTCTTGAGGATTCATTCAATTTTCTCCTTAATTGTCCAAAACCAAGCCACTAAACCACCTCTAGCACCCTCATGATGGTTTATTTCACACCTTTTGACTATCCTAACCACTTCATGGTCCATATAGGTTTATTTCACCTCATTATGGCCATTACTTGGAGTTACACTTGGCACATTGTCATAGATTGAGGGAATTACTCAAGATAAGCCATCATTAATGTGATATACTCATATGGTTTGTTGGACCCATGGTATTTTCCCAAGGTATTGCATGTAATCATTCTTATATATTGTACTAGGTTTTTGCTCAATAATCCGAGTGGAAAACTTCCCACATGAGTGATTTTCCTCTACTGTTCTATCCAATATTTCTTCTCTTGTCACGTCCCCTCCTCTCTTGCCAATGGAGAGGACATGATGTGACTACAGTGCTATCAATCATAACCAGAAAATATAGCCCCCATGAGCATAATAAAAAATGCATTGAAGATAAAAACACATGCAACATACATAATGCAATAATATACAACGGAAGCAAATCTCATTCATTCAAGAATTCAATATGTTCATAATAATTTTTAAAACAAATACATTCCAGAGTTAAATACAAGAGAGGACTTATCTTGAAATTTAACTATCCTACAACTAGATATGGTGCTGCAATATTCCACCCAAACATAGGATAGTTGTGCTCATCAATATCTGAGCATAACTGCCATCCCTGATCTGGGCATGATTTCCAAAAATAACTAGGGAACAATAGGCTCACACATAGCCAAAATACACAGCAAAGTTCAGCGAAGCCAATCTACAGTTGGGTTTATAAGGCTGCTAAGGCACTGGAAAGAAAGGATTGCTAACCTAGTGAGCTCAACCATGGATTTATGGAAACCTCCATAATATCTGTTTATCTTGGCCTCTGTAATTCCTACACACCCGACAGAAGGAGTTATTCTGTCACTGCTACATAGACCCTCAGGCCATACCTTCCCTTCTAGTTTTCTCTCAGGTGTGCATAGACGATTAGCAAGCCCCTCTTGATATTTATAAGAGGTTCCTCTGTTCAGTAGGTTTATCAATCCAACTATGGGCCTCTTCCACTCCTAAGTATTACATACCAAAACAAGGGTGTACATAACAACAAAATACATGTGCTGGGTACGAATAAAAACATCATGACAACCAAAAACAGATTGGTAGATGGAGAAATCAAACATGGGAGAGAATATTTGATTTTTTATTATGGGCATTGCAAGAGAAAAAACGACCTCTATAAATCCACAAATCGTGAATCCATATTCCCAGCCATAGAGCAATACTAAAATGGGTTCCCAACCGTGGGGGAATGAAAGTAATTACAAAAAAATGTGAAGGAAAATTCCCTATCTAGCTCCAGATGCATGAGCAAGAGAAGCACATGGGTGACTAATTGAATGGGAACCAATTTTTGGTTGTTTTATTTCCCCATAATAAAAATCATGATTTCCAAAAATGATAGCTTGCCCCAATACGAAATTGTCTTCCATACCTCTCATTTTCCAATGCATTAACTGCCTCAACCAACTTCTGGAAGAATTAAATGATTGGGTGCATAAGACAAAATGGGTAGTTGAGAGTTTATGGGCCCTCTCATTGACATTTGGCTTTACATTATTGGCTCAAAGTTTTGAATAATTTCCTTCCCTATTCCTTGTGAAATCATTCCTCCATCTCTTTGTTGCATTGCATAGCTAGTTGTCAGTATTTTATTAAATTGCATATTTACATGATGTCTCAATTTATATTGTTCCTAGAAATCATGAAAACCATACGTATCGATTTTAATTTCTGATACATAAAACGCTAAATCAATGGTGGGGCCTTATCCTTGATCTCCTCACCATGATTTAATAATGATATTTACATCATGCACAATTTTAATACAATAGGGGTCAAAATCAGGATATTGCATCTTTATTCTTGCTATCTCTTTGTGCAAATAATTCTAAGTGAGATTTTTTTTCTATTTAGATCTAGGATGGAATTTCACATGACCCAAAACTTTTGGTGTGATGTTGTGCATTCCAAAATATTACATGGCATCAGATCTAGTCTAATGCAAAACAATTTCCATTGTTGCTTCCAGTTATTACCTTTTATCATTTGGTTTCACCTTTTGGCCTTTCTCAAGCATGTCGTAGAAGTAGGAAATAATAGAAGATTCAATAAATGATCTAGTTCAAATTTCTTCCTCTGTGGCTTCCTCTATTTTTCATGAATATAATACACAAGTTACCACCATCAATACTGTTGAAGAGAATATCTTCCATCTCTCATCATTGTTCTTCCATGATTCTTCTATTTAATCTACTAGTGTGCGAAAGAGTGATCCATTGGATGTTTTGGAAGAAGAATTGGAGCTTGGAGATGTTGCATTTGCTCTCCTTGGATCCATGCTTGTTATGTATTCCTATATGATTGATACCACTGATTTTCAGAGTTTCATAGAAGATGGAGAAGCATTATCTATCACAATGGCATATTTGGGACTCTTGCTCCACCTTCTTGGAACTTATTACAACCTTCTTTCAAAGTTGATGCTTCAAGGGGCTTATGATTCTGTTGGGATCACTTACTCTCAAGTACTTCAAGTCTCTTTTGGACATGGCACCCTGGTTGGTTTAAATTTCAACCCTGAAGAGAATCCTTTTCTCTCCTAATAGTGTATTTCAGTTGTCCTACATGGTCCCAAGATTAATCATGTAGTTGTACACATTCCTCATTTAGTTGAGCACATTCCTCTTCTTACCAGGAAGAAGATTCCTCAACTCATAGCCATTTAGTTTGGAGTGTATGAAGATTTTGGTTTCTCTTTCATGTCCATTTTTTATGGAGGATTTTCCCCATGTGGTTTTGCCTCTTTCCTAAGTTCATAAGGATCAATAATTTAAAGGGTGACAATAATCCTTGTTGCTTGCGCCCTAAATAATTGGTCACAAACATTTTGGATTAAGGGTGGGGTATTGGAGCATATTTCATATCCAAACCTTGGTTAATAATATTGCAGAAGGTTTCAACTGGTTAGTGAAAGTTGTTGTACATCAAAACGGTTCTAGTTCATAGACTAGAGTATTGGATCCTATTTTATCCACATTTGAGCAACTTAGACTAGTGGTTATGCCATAAAATTGTTTTTTACACTTACCCACTCTTTTCCTTATTCTATGGAGTCAATATTCCCCTCTATGTTTCATTTATGGGGTAGTTATTGAATTTCCCTATTTTAAGAAGACTGGGTGCACCTTCTTGAGGATTTGGTCAATTTTCTCATTAATGGTCCAAAACCAAGCCACTAAAGCACCTATAGTTCCCTCATGATGGTTTCTTTCACACTTGTTGACTAGCTTAACCACTTCATGGTCCATCTAGGTTTATTTCACCTCATTATGGCCACTACTTGGAGTTACCCTTGGCACAACGTCATAGATTGGGGGAATGAGTCAAGGTAGCCCATCATTAATGTGAGCTACTCATATGGTTTGTTGGACCCATAGTATTTGGTATTTCTATTTGCTATACATTTGTTGTCATTTGTTATCTTGACAATATTTTTCTCATTTGCTATTTTGACAATACTATTGGAAAGTACAATCTAAATATTCTTATCCATAACACTATATCATGGATTATATTTGTTGCGTTTGAGTTATTGATTTTCGTATAATCTATCTTATTGGTTTAAAATTTTAGGCGATTCATGAAATTTCAGTGGTTAATATTGATATTTAAAGTTTATTGAAATTTTGTATATCGATATGAATTTCAACCAATATAGTGTTGATTTTTCAATTATTTTTATCAACACTAAGTCATGGATTCATTACCTTATCATCTCTCATGTTTATCAAATATTTCGCGGGACCATGCCATATGCAATGCAAATTTCAGAAAGTGTTTGGAGAACTTTAACGTATGCCAAATTCCAAATTTACAATTTCTCAATTATGGAAAATTCATCTATGTGGCAAATCCTTAAGCATATATTAAAAAACAATGATATCCCTCAAGGTGTAATTTTGATTGGATTATCCTATCTGCTAACAAGGTAAAGATCTATAATTTGGATAGTTGTTATAATGCAATAAGTTCATCTCCTTGGGATTTCATCTATTGAAGAATCATCGAGTCTACAGTTTCGAATGGTTTGTTTGATAGTCTTATTGTCCTTATACAACCCATTTCACTTTAGGTCCTTAAGGAGGTGGAATACTCATTAGTGGATTTACATATAGATAATGATAATAATATTTGAGCTTTATGGACAATTGTGGCTTTAACTTGTTTATTAGCAATCAAGTACAATTGATAATAAGAAAATCACGTTTGTCATCTATATAAATTCTAGGTTTTATGATTTAGTATTTGATTGTGGATTATACTCTTGTTTTGAGAATAATTGCAAGTAGCGTGTGTATGAGCTACCATAACGTCCATTTGTACTATAATTAAGTTCATGTGATTGTTGATGGATATTGCATTATTTTTCATAATTTCTAGATTACATAAATACGTGGTTTAACTTTTATTTTGTCCTTTTTGAATTAATACACAGTATGCAATGTATGCACTACTTAAATCCATTTACAAAAGTTGAGTAAATGAAAATATGAGTTTGATAAACATAAACCTCATCAAATATTATATCGACCACTCAACATAAACATGTGGCTTCAATGTAGTTATACATGATGGAATCGATTGTTGTAATTCACCTTAAATAGTTCTTTCTTATTGAATTGCACACTTATGGATATAATTCCTATGGACACCAATCAAGGGACCCCTTCCACTTTTCCATTTTTTGCGAAAGTTAGTGCTCATGTGATGGTCACTTTGAATCTTCCTAGATTTTCCCTTGAGGTACTGTTACCACCTAAGTTGTACTCAGTGGTTTTTATCAAGTGAGCCCGGTGAACCGGACAGGGCTAACTTGTTCGGACTTCAAAAAGACCTTTGGAAGTACTTCTGGGAAGTGCTTGTTGTACTATATCACATGTTCATACCCCATGAGGGAATGGTAATAAATGTTCTAGCATGATAGTGTCTGTAAAAGACTCAGTCTCTTAGACTTTATTTGTCAATCCGATCAGCCCAGGGTGTTTTTTTCCCTTGGTTATTATTGGTTGTTGAACAAACGACTGATAATTTCTGAGTTTTTCACTACATACCTCCAAAGTTGGGGTGGTCGGCTTGGAATTTAGGCATATTGAGGTTATTAGAGTCTATTTGTCAATGTATAAACATGCTAGACATCATTTTTGAGTCATATGAACATGTCTAAGTCCCCCTAGGTGTTTTTCAATTTTTCAATTTTTTAGTTTTTTCAGTGTTTTTTATTAAAATTTAAATTTTCCAAAACTTAGGCTATTTTTTAATAGTTTAATTGGAAAAATTGATTTTGTAATAAAAGTGGGCCAAATAATAAGTTTCAGTCATGTAGGTGCCCATTTTCAAGCTAAGAGCACCTTGTAAACCCATGGACCCACTGTTTCCTAGTTTTGAGTGATTTTCCATCACTCAGGTCAGAAAGCCCCAAAAATCAATTATTGATTATTTTAATTAATAAATTGATGAATAATGGAGCAAATCCAAAATCATAAATCAATGGATTCTAAGCCGATTTGATTGAAATCAGTCAGATTTGAAGCAGATTGACTGGATCTGACAAATCCTTGACTGAAGGAGGTGATCAAATCCGATCCAAAGTTGATCTTGCACATCCTTTATGAGGAATGTCGCCCTCCCTCTCTCCTCAACACGTTTTTGGCTCAACTGGATGATTTTTGGTGGATTCTTCAGTCAACAGGTTGAGGTGTCAGTCAGATCAGCGCCCCGATTGACAGTTGCACTCAGTGAGACTCAGATCTGGCTCAGCTAGACACAGATCAGGCATTGATGGACTCTCCATCAGTTTATTTCACTTGATTCCATGAGTAATTGTGCCCCCCCTCGGCTAGATGGCCTGTAAATTGTATATATCCAGGCACAACCTCCTCTTCCAAGCTAGTTAGAGCTGGATTGAAGGGATTGCCATTGTAAATCTGTATTTCATAATTATTTCTGAATAAAGAAGCTTTGGAGGCTATACTGTGTAGTGCTTTTGATTGTGTGGATGCTCAGTGTTATGCTACTGATGTGGTAGCTGCAACTTCTTGCCAATTTCTGTGTTGTTTCTGTGATCTGGCTTCAAGGATTCAGCTGAATCTAGTAAGGGTATAAACTAGGAAAGATAGATTGTTTAATCTTGTTTATCCATATGATGTGTTCTCAAAAATCTTAGTTATATGCTTAAATAAGGTTATTTCTGCATAATCTCTCATTTTTGTTGCTTTATACATCCATATCCAGATCTCATGAGGTTTGTGCAGGCTTGTGTTATTTAGTTGTAGGTTCCCGATTGGATGAGGGTGTGGATCTAGATTGACTCCTTTCCTATCCAATAATCTCAATACTATGTCCATCAGCACTCCATGAAAGGGTCTCCTTCTAGCTTGCTCCATTCAAGCAACGATCCGACCTTCTCTCCTCTTCTTCTCATTTCTACAAAAAATCAACACTTTACCCAGTTACCTTTTCAGTTCATAGCTATGATTTTATTTGGATCTGCTTCATCAAAGTAAAATATATATAGATCTAATATTTCATATCTCATATCCTAGATCTTGCACTTAAAAAAGTATCATAAGCATCCCAGATCTAGTTGTAGGGAAATTGTCCTTTTTGCATGAATTTGAAAGAAAACTTGTAGATCACATGCATTAGATTTCCTTTAGATGTTATAAATTTAAATATTCTGAAATATCAGTGATTTTAATTGGCTTCACAAATAGTAAGCCAATATCCCAAGGAAATCTTGCTTTCCTTGGTTCCTTTTTCGCCGATTTAGCTAGTTTAATTTCATTACTTTTTGAGATAAAGTAGGCTGACAAAAAGGTACTCTTAAGTGATTTTGGGAATTTGTTATTCTAACATGCTTGATTTCCTTTAGCATTTCTGACAGATAAGAACGGAATATGCTGTCCAAAGTGGCTTTTGGAGCGCTCAAATCCCCCTAGGGGTTTCCCATTTGTCACAAAATTCTTAAATTTTTTGTATAAACTGTAAGATCTTGGTTTCAGCCTGTATAAGGACCAAGAAGAACTGATATATAATTCCTATAATATTTTAACCATTAATAAATAAAATTTCCTTTGGAATAGGCTCTTTCGAGCCCATTCCCCACCCCCCTTGGGGGGATTCGCGTCGGTGCCATTTTCGTCATTTTCTGCTTATTTCTTTCTCACTAGAATTGATCTGATTTGCAGGGTAGTATAATTGATCTTGTTGTTAATTCCATACTCCATATCTTACATTTCAAAGTAATCATAATACTTACCCCATGATTTCTCGAGTGACCCGCAAGGGGAAAGAGATTTGTGGTAGGATTAATCAGAAAACCAGATTTGTGTAGTTGTTTTATTTTTCATTATTTTGTTTATTAGCAATTTAAAATTAACCCCTCCTCGATTCCCCGATTGAGATCCACTTGGATCGAAAGAGGTTCTTGGAGGCTTTTTTCTTTTAAACAAGAACACTTAGTTAAAACTTATTAAAATTTACAAGACTCCATTCTGTATGCTCTGCACTTGGCTGCGGTTCATCTGATCAGTCAAGCTATATCAAAAGCACTTAGGTGACTAGCATAATTAGGACTCACTCTCCCCAATTGACAAACCATCAGGTGAAAATCCAACACCTCGATCGAACCTCTACGGTGGCAAAATACCCAAAGGAAGCGGGAACTTACTGAAAAGTGACCTCGGGGCGCCGATCTCTGTCACACCCTAATGGGTGTGTTACGAAAAATAGCCCCAGAGACTCCATTTCAGCCCACATATTCCTTGCGGGTATCCATAAAGGTTTTGTTTTGCACATACTCCAAGTACTCTTGGGTATATCTGGAGTCCCCCCTTAGCCTAATTTAATCAATTCATACTTCAATTTTAACCTAAAACATAC
>LPNX010903542.1:316977-349218 GCA_001517045.1 Pseudotsuga menziesii | reverse complement strand
GAGCCTAAACGGAGGAGTCAAGAACAAGGTGACAGCCTTGACTCGAGACTTGCCCCCAAGGACACACCGAGTGGCTTGAAGATTTCTACCACGTGACCCGGGTGTGTGAAAAGGCGGCAACACTTTTTGGCACCGTTTCCGGGGATAAATCTTTTTATTCTTGAGTACGACTTAGCTTAACTTTTTTCTAAACAACTAAAAAGATAAAAAAAACTTTTGATTGATCTAGTCTTTAAAAAACATAAAAATTAAAACTCGATCCATCTGGCGACTCCACTGTCTAACATCCCTTCAATAATTTCTACCTGAAGAAACCGCCGACAATTATTCAATCCTCTCCCTGATCCCGAAAGGTTTATTGGGGAAATATTGAATAGGCAGACTTCTCATAGAAACCTTGAAGATTTAGGAGACCAATCCCTCGCAGATATCCATAACATATTTGTAGAGAGTCATGTTCACCAATCTCAAGAAATGACGGAATTATTCAAACCCCTTGACTTTTCTCAGATAGCAGGTGCTCCCCATGCCATTTCGAAAGATGCTATCAAGAAGCTCCCTAGGTTCGAGGGAAATAATGCCACCACTGCCAAGACTCATCTCCGAAAATTTGAAAGGCACCTAGTCAGTTATTGTGATGATGTTGCCTCTAACCATTAAGATATCAAAATGAATCTCTTTGCTTTATCCTTAGAGGATGATGCTACGGAGTGGTATGAAAACCTTGGTGATGATTCATATAAAAATCTTAGTGATTTCCTAGAGGGTTTTAAGAAGAAATGGGGGGAAAAGAAAGAACCAAGACATCTGCTTGCCGCCCTCCATAACATAAAGAAGATGGAGAATGAAACCATTGATGAATTTAATACTAAGTTTAGGCATGTGGTTGCGGACTTCCCTAGATAAATCAAGCCAAGGGATGCCTCCATCCTCATATATTACATCGAAGCTTTCACTAGTGATTTGAGGTACCAGTTAAGGGACAAAGAGCCAGCCGATCTAAAAACTTCTCAGGAATTGGCTGATAAAATAGAAAAGAATATGCAATCTTCAGGAAAATCCAACATTCCAGGTTACACTAGGGGAAACACTTCATACAATGAAGAAAAGGGAAAAGCCTTTGAATCAAAAGAAAAGTGAGCCTCTGAAGACCCCATGGAAAAGATAGCTAGCATGTTGGAAAAACTGATGACTAGTCAGGACCAATTCATGACAAAAATCCAAAACAAAATAGTCACACTGGAGAGAAATAGTGGACCTAGGAATTTTCAGCCAAAACAGAATCAAGTGTATCAAAGGAAGTTTCCTCAACAAGAGCCTAGGATTCCAAACCAGTTAGACTCAACTAACATGGTAGATGAGGTAATTCCTTGGTGTAGACCTTGTGAGCAATTCCACCTAGAAAGCACTTGCTACATAGCAAATCAGATTATAGAACATGGGATGGCAGAGGTCAGTAATCAGGAAACAACATCAGGTGAGTCTGATCATATATACATGGTAGGCCAGGCCTACCCTTTGTCACCATCTAAACAGTACAAGCCTGAGGATGAAACCATTGCAGAATCTTATAGTGAAACTTATGATGAAAACTGTGATATACATGATGATGGGACTCCTATGTGTTCTCCATATAATGATGACAGCCTGGAAGGTGTACTACCTTGTGACCTTTTCTCTGAAAAAGATGAGTATGAAAATGAGGACAAGTATAGCTTGAAGCATGATACAAGTGACGAAGACTCCCTTATCCCTGACAAAGATGTTGATGAGGAGTCCTGGACATTCATGGAAAATCTAGTCTATGACATGAATAAAGAGGAAAATAATGAACCAGAAACTTTTGATGGTTTTGTTGATGGCATATCTAAAGAAGAGAGCATGAATCTAGAGACCTTGGGAAACTTTGATATGAAAAAGGAGCATGTAGTTTATCCACATGATCAGTCTGAGACATATATCGATATCAATAGTGAAGACAAAGAGAACTCGATATCAGAACCTGATATCAGCAATGGGGAATCCATCACATTTAACATAGATGATGGTGATGACTATTGGGATTATTGTGGATATCTTATTAAGAATCCTATATATGCTATATCCAGCAAGGGGAGTGTCTGTTTAGAGATTTGTGGAAGTCCAATCTACTATAATTCCATAGAGGGAAGCATGAATCTAGAGACCTTGGAAAATCCTAGTATGGAAAAGCAGCATTCAAAACTCTTATATGATCATTCAGAGTCATATCATGCAGAGCCGCACAAGAGTATCAGTAATGAAGACATGGAGAAGCAGTTTTGTGAAAAGATAGATGTGATGCGGTTATTAGAATATCAGTCTCAACTATCATCTTCACATATAGAGTTTCCTCATGACTTGGAGCTGCTTGGGGCTTATAAAGTGAATTATCATCCGGTAAGCCTTGATGATCAGTATGATGGTGTAGTCAATCTGCCTCATCATTCCAATTTGTACATCAACCCTATCCAGTCATGGATAGAAGCAGCCTGCGCAGGAACTTACCAATTTGGGAGGAAGTTTGACGACATTATTCATGCCTATGATTTCCCATCCATCCCACCCATTCTGGATCATCACGCAGGTTTGCATTTTCTGAATAAAGTATCCTTACTTTGGCTGGTAACCAAAGAAAAGGAAATTTTTTTTTTGTCAATAAAATGCTTAGGTGGTTACATTGGATTTCTGATTACACTTAACCCTTTTTATATCATGCTTAGAGTAGGAAAATAAGCTCTTTGAAAGAGAGCATTTACTTTCTGCATTTCTATTTTTAGCTATAATAAAACTTTGCTTCTTTTAGCTAGTTACATCTATTTTGTTTAAATAAATCAGCTTAATGGTTCATTTGGTTTTTCATAAAACTTGTGCTACTGAGGTTTTTCTTGTCAAGTTAAGATGTTTTTGCAGGGTATATAAACTAGAGATTCTAGTGTTCTCGTATCCTCTCCTTGCCTTAAAGACCAGATCGAGCACACGTCCCACAGTTGGAGCCAGAATGTTACCACCTAAGTTGTACTTAGTGGTTTTTATCAAGTGAGCCCGATGAACCGGACAGGGCTAACTTGTTTGGACTTCAAAAAGACCTTTGGAAGTACTTCTGGGAAGTGCTTGTTGTACTCTATCACATGTTCATACCCCATGAGGGAATTGTAATAAATTTTCTAGCATGATAGTTTCTATAAAAGACTCGGTCTCTTAGACTTTATTTGTCAATCCAATCAGCCCAGGGTGTTTTTTCCCTTGGTTATTATTGGTTGTTGAACAAACGACTGATAATTTCTGAGTTTTTCACTCCATACCTCCAAAGTTGGGGTGGTCGGCTTGGCATTTAGGCCTATTGAGGTTATTAGAGTCTATGTGTCAATGTATAAACATGCTAGACATCATTTTTGAGTCATATGAACATGTCTAAGTCCCCCTAGGTGTTTTTCAATTTTTCAATTTTTTAGTTTTTTCAGTATTTTTTATTAAAATTTAATTTTTCCAAAACTTAGGCTATTTTTTAATAGTTTAATTGGAAAAATTGATTTTGTAATAAAAGGGGGCCAAATAATCAGTTTCAGTCATGTAGGTGCTCATTTTCAAGCTAAGAGCACCATTTAAACCCATGGACCCACTGTTTCCTAGTTTTGAGTGATTTTCCATCACTCGGGTCAGAAAGCCCCAAAAATCAATTATTGATTATTTTAATTAATAAATTGATGAATAATGGAGCAAATCCAAAATCATAAATCAATGGATTCTCAGCCGATTTGATTGGAATCAGTCAGATATGAAGCAGATTGACTAAATCTGACAAATCCTTGACTGAAGGAGGTGATCAAATCAGATCCAGAGTTGATCTTGAGCATCCTTTATGAGGAATTTCACCCTCCATCTCTCCTCAACACATGTTTGGCTCAACTAGATGATTATTGGTGGATTCTTCAGTCAATAGGTTGAGGTGTCAGTCAGCTTAGCCCCCCGATTGACAGTTGCACTCAGTGAGACTCAGATCTGGCTCAGCTAGACACAGATCAGGCATTGATGGACTCTCCATCAATTGATTTCACTTTATTCCATGAGTAATTGTGCCCCCCCTGGGCTAGATGGCCTGTAAATCGTATATATCCAGGCACAACCTCCTCTTCCAAGCTAGTTAGAGCTGGACTGAAGGGATTGCCATTGTAAATCTGTATTTGATCATTATTTGTGAATAAAGAAGCTTTCGAGGCTATACTGTGTAGTGATTTTGATTGTGTGGATGCTCAGTGTTATGCTACTGATGTGGTAGCTGCAACTTCTTGCCAATTTCTGTGTTGTTTCTGTGATCTGGCTTCAAGGATTCAGCTGAATCTAGTAAGGGTATAAACTAGGAAAGCTAGATTGTTTAATATTGTTTATCCATATGATGTGTGCTCAAAAATCTTAGTTATATGCTTAAATAAGGTTATTTCTGCATAATCTCTCATTTTTGTTGCTTTATACATCCATATCCAGATCTCACGAGGTTTGTGCAGGCTTGTGTTATTTAGTTGCAGGTTCCCGATTGGATGAGGGTGTGGATCTAGATTGAATCCTTTCCTATCCAATAAGCTCAATTCTCTGTCCCTCAGCACTCCACAAAAGGGCCTCCTTCCAGCTTGCTCCATTCAAGCAACGATCCGACCTTCTCTCCTCTTCTTCTCATTTCTACAAAAAATCAACACTTTACCGGGTTACCTTTTCAGTTCATAGCTGTGATTTTATTTGGATATGTTTCATCAAATTAAAATATACATAGATCTAATATTTCATAGCTCATAACCTATATCTTACACTTATAAAAGTATCATAAGCATCCCAAATCTAGTTGTAGGGAAATTGTCCTTTTTGCATGAATTTGAAAGAAAACTTGTAGATCACATGCATTAGATTTCCTTTCGCTGTTATAAATTTAAATATTCTGCAATATCAGTGCTTTTAATTGGCTGCACAAACAGTAATCCAAGATCCCAAGGAAAGCTTGCTTTCCTTGGTTCCTTTTTCGTCGATTTAGCTAGTTTAATTCCATTACTTTTTGAGATAAAGTAGGCTGACCCAAAGGTACTCTTAAAGTGATTTTGGGAATTTTTTATTCTAACATGATTTATTTCCTTTATCAGGTCTGAAAGAGAATAACGGAAGCTGCTTTCCAAAGTGGCTTTTGGAGCGCTCAAATCCCCCCAAGGGTTTCCCGTTTGTCACAAAATTCTTAAATTTTTTTGTATAAAATGTAAGATATTGGTTTCAGCCTGTATAAGGACCAAGAAGAACTGATATATCATTCTTATAATATTTTAACCATTAATAAATAAATTTTCCTTTGGAATAGGCTCTTTCGAGCCCATTCCCCATCCCCCCTGGGGGGATTCGCGTCGGTGCCATTTTCGTCATTTTCTGCTTATTTCTTTTCACTAGAATTGATCTGATTTCTAGGGTAGTATACTTGATCTTGTTTTTAATTCCATACTCCATATCTTACATTTCAAAGTAATCATAATACTTACCCCACGATTTCCCGAGTGACCCGTAAGGGGAAAGAGATTCGTGGTAGGATTAATCAGAAAACCAGATTTGTGTAGTTGTTTTATTTTTCATTATTTTGTTCATTATCAATTTAAAATTAACCCCTCCTCGATTCCCCGATTGAGATCGAATTGGATCGAAAGAGGTTCTTGGAGGATTTTTTCTTTTAAACAAGAACACTTAGTTAAAAATTATTAAAATTTACAAGAATCCAGTGTGTATGCTCTGCACTTGGATGCAGTTCGTCTGATCAGTCAAGCTATATCAAAAGAACTTGGGTGAATAGCATAATTAGGACTCACTCTCCCCAATCGACAAACCATCAGGTGAAAATCCAACACCTCGATCAAACCTCTATGGTGGCAAAATACCCAAAGGAAGCGGGAACTTACTGAAAAGTGACCTCGGGGCGCTGATCTCTGTCACACCCTAACGGGTACGTTACGAACAATAGCCCCAGAGACTCCATTTCAGCCCACATATTCCTTGCGGGTAGCCGTAAAGGTTTTGTTTTGGACATACTCCAAGTACTCTTGGGTATATCTAGAGTCCCCCCTTAGCCTAATTTAATCAATTCATACTTCAATTTTAACCTAAAACATACCAAGATGCAATCGCAAAACATTCACTCCGAGCACATGCAAGCGCATTGATCATTTTGAATTGACTCCATTCTAAGGTACTGGTCATTTTTGCTTTATATATATATATATTGTGTATCAGCTTTGTGCTTTCATGTGTTTATCTTCGTATCTTGTCATCTTTAATTGTTTATAGTTAAAATCTTCAAACTCGTAAATAACTGATTCAGTTTAACATCACCACACTAAGAAATCATCCTTAGTAACTTAATAGGGTCTACCCCCCTTGGCTTCGTTAGGAGTTGAGCCTAAACGAAGGAGTCAAGAACAAGGTGACATCCTTGACTTGAGACTTTCCCCCAAGGACACACCGAGTGGTTTGAATATTTCTGCCACATGACCCAGGTGTGCGAAAAGGCAAAAACATGTACCATTTTGGTTCTTTTTCACTATGAATCTCCTTAATGCGTATGATAATTCTCAAGAAATCACTCTATATTAAGGGAATCAAAACCCTATTCCTTCCTCATCAATAGAATCTTCTCCTCCTTCTTCTACCTTGTTAACCCAAAAATCACCCACTTAGCTCTCAATGGCCTACACCACCTAGGGACACCATCTCACAACTTTCATATCACTCCATTAGTCATTCCATTAGACCCCCACACCTCCAAAATAGCCTAAGGTTGAATAAAAATGGCTAAAAACCCCAAAAAGGAGCCCAAGATAGCCCCCTAGGAGCTAAAGCCCTCAAAAAGGGGCTAAAACCCTAAAAAGGGCTAAAGTTAGGGCGGAAGGGGATAAAAGCCCAAAAAAGGGGCTAAAGCCTTGACCAAGGGCTTAAAACCCTAAAACCCCTTGGAAAATCTATAAAATGAGGGTGGGGGCTCACTCTCAAAACACTTCTCCCATTGCCTATTGTTATGTTGCCCGTGGATGCTTTGAGACCTTTGCCTCTCAAACCACCCACACTCCCTCTGCTCCATTTCCATTCCCATTGAGCCATTGCTCCCAAACCAAGGAGGTGCTCCCATGAGCTAGGGCATGGTGTCCCATTCCCACCAGAGAAGGTATATTTGTGATTTTATGTTTATTTCTTTGCTTCTTAATATGCTTTTCTTTCTAACCCTTATCTCCATTTGCAGGTTCTGTTATTAACATTTTTTTGTAGGTTTTCCATTGTAGCTTAGGTTTATTTGCAGGTTTTAAGGAGACAAAACCCAAACCCATTTTCTACAAAGGGGTTCATGAGTGCTTCATCTCCTTCTTTCTATTATGTTCTTAGCTTATAGTTTAGTTTAGCTTTAGTTTTCTGTTCTTAGCCTTAGTGTTGGTTTATTGTTCTACTTTTGTTATTTCCGTTTCATTTTTCTACATTTTCACCATTAGAAGCAACCTACCCTTGTGCCCTATAGGCATAAGGGATCCATTCTTGCCCCTTGTAGTAGGCAGAAATCCTTGCTACAAAACTGGAGACCATACCAAGTCGATCCCATAGGATCCCTGGGCCAAACTTTTTTATTTTCAAGTTTTTAAAAATTTTTGCTCTAGTTTTTCAGAAATTTCATGTTAAATGTGTCTTAAATCCGGTTTATTTCCTATTTTAGTAAATGTTGAAGCCTCTGCTAGGTAGAATTGAGTCAGATTGACCCCAGTACCAGTTACTGTCAGCCAGATCTGACTCTGTCTCACCAAAAAACCCCATTCCAGAGCAGGGTGCTCATATCGGGGCAAAAGGTGAGACTGGGGCGCACTTAATGGGAAAACAGGTGTGCCCAAGGCACACTTAATCCCTAGATAAGTGTGAATTCATCCCAGAAACTCAAGTTGCAGCTGTTTCTGTATTCTGTGTTACCCTCTCGCTCATTTTTGAAAAAATCTTGCGGCCCCCTCGCTAGATTTCATCAGAAATGTGCAACCTGTCAAACAAAACTTTAATTTAAGATTAAACGGTAGTAATTTTTAGTTTTAGAGGACTATTAGTGCGGCCTAGCTGCCTCTATCCACCATTGCAGGTCATTTTCAGTTTCTGCTTTTATTTTCTATAAATTATTTCATGAACAATGTGTAAATGTTAAGTAAACCATTATGGCTTAATAAAATGAACCTAGTCTAACTAAAAGCAACTTAAAAGTAACCATCTTTCTTCCCCCTTCCTCCTCTACCCAGTCATCACCCTCCATGGTATTCTGGGATAAGATGAAGGGGAAGCTCGTATAGATCTAGGCACTCCATGATATTTTTCCAAACCACTAAAACCGGGTGACCTGGAAGGTAGAGGGGGTGGAGAAGGAGGGCTTCTCACGATGCTAAGTGTCCTCCTTGTTAACCAACCTAGCATCCAGGAGGTGACCTAAGGATCTACTTATAGGCTTAGCCCCATTGTGTTGAAATCCCAACACCTTCTCTTGGTTGAAGAGGAATAACACTATGAGGTAGACATATAGTTAGGACAACAAACATTTAGGGTTAATCACTGTACTTGATCACAATTTCTGTTTATGCTTGCATACACAACCACAATGATATGAAATCTACCATGATGAATTCATAAACCATATTGCAGCAACCAAATACCAGAAAAACAAGAAAACAACTACACCATACCAAATAATTAACCCAACTCAGTTCATGATGCTAAGTAAGCCTTAAAATTTACTAATTTACACTAAGTCAAAACAACTCTGTAGTATTTGAGGACATAATTCCCTGACTACTTCAACTGTGGGAAGCACTTGGGCTTTGCCGAAAAAATCATTGTGAGGAGTACCACAGGAACCCCAAAGTAGCTGGCCACTGAGAGGAATTGCCAAGCGAAATGGGCAATGACCCCTTTTGATTGAGTAGAGACACCTGTGAGGAACAAGCCAAGCGCTGTCTTCTGGAAGTCTTGGTGGCCTAGTGACCACCTTCAACCAATAGGAAGCCACTGAAACTGGGGTTCGAACATCATTCCCACTAAGTTTCGGACATAAATCTAACACAATTGATCCTCCACGATCTTCCTCACGCCTAAGAGTTGAACCACCACCATTTGGAACACTCAATCGACACTATCGAAGCTGCTCTCAGCGATCTCCCACACCATCAGAGGGCCACATAGCCTCTGATTCTGATTTAGACCCATATCAGTCTGAACCAGACCTCCATACCGCACCATCAAGCCCCTTGGCTAGTGCAAATCCGGATCCGTTTTCTAGCCTAACCTTAGCAAGTGGACCCATGTTGACATCACAACCTGTCACCCAGAACGTGGCAAGTGGCCCATGCACAGTCATATAGAGTATCATCAGTCAGCTTCCACCACCTATAGTGACCAGCCAAGCTTTCCCACTTGCAACACATGGGGGCAGTGGCCCCTCCACACACACTGTCCCTCCCACCACATAGGCGAGCAGTGGACCATCCACTTACATTTCCCCTACTGTCATACATGGGGGAAATTTCCCTGCCACTCATACTATTCCACCCACAACGCTTGGGGGAACTGTCCCATCCATAATGGTGCCACCACAAGCACCCCCATTTGTGCAGATGCACTATGCACTTGCAAACCCCACCACCATCACAGCCCCATCCCACATTAATTTGGGGTAAAATCTTCCCTTTGTTGCTCGTCTCAACTTTCCTGACTTGGCCAGATTTACAAATGACCCCATCCGCCACCAAGCTTTTTGGCCACCTATGCCAACTAAGCTGCCATCAGACATCCCCAAGTTTGAAGGCAAAGCTGGGGAATGTCCCCAAAACCACATAATGGCATTCCATCTATGGTGTTCATCCAATAGCATCGTAGATGACTCCGTCAGGCTAAGGCTGTTCCAACGCACCTTTACAGGTGTCACGACCAAATGATACATTGAGCTGCCACTAGCCAAGTACCCTGACTTCAACCCCCTAGCCTTCATGTTCCTACAGTAATTCCAACTCCCTGTCAGATATGATGAGGGGGTGGAGATCCTCCTATCCTGCCATCAAAGCATTGCCACTCACATAACTGACCATATCCATGAGTGGCGGCGACATTGTAGCTTATGCAAAATCCAACTAGATGACGGGATCTTCTTAGATTGGTTCTGGTATCTCTAAGGTTGTTTGATATTTTTTATCCTAGGGTTTTATAGATTTTTTATTATGATGAGTTTTTGTCTTTAATTTTTACCTTGTTTTACACCTTTTTTTTGAAGACCGTCATTTTTATATTTTTCTTATTATATCTTTTGAAGCCTCAAATCATCACTTATTTAAAGCTATGAACATATATTAAGTGCAAGAGGTTTTATATTATGAATTGGATTCTCAAACTGGCAGCATTTTTAGAGTATTTCTTTGATGATTTTATTCATGAGTACCATTTGGTATAAAAAATATTACAATGAAACTATGGTATATGTAAACATATTTATGTGGACATGCTCGGCACTTTGTATAATTATTTCTTAAAAAGCAGTCCTGTTTAAAGTAAATATGTTTTACATCGTGTCACTCATTGGCTTGCACAAGTGTTCTGAATATGAAATCGAGGCATTTTATGTAATGAGTGTTGGTACCAACGATGGCAATGTTGGCAAATTCATAATAATCTTTTATTTTCCCTAAAACCTGTCATGCTCAAATTCTCTGTCGAACTTGGTGAAGATCATTAGAGACCGTTTCTATGGTGTGGACATTTCTTGTTCAAGATCCCGAGATTTGGAAGGCTAAAATAATGGAAAATTATGTACAGTAGATCTGAAAATAGCAGGGATTTGTTTTGATCCTATATTCTTGTTCTTGAAGAAGGTAAAGTTTACATTGTATAGTTTTCTGCATTTGAATTTAAACTGCTGCAGGGAAATAAAAACAACATAAATTCTTCTTGGAAGTGTATATTGTGAAAGGGTTGCAGAAATGTTGAAGATAACAGAAGAAGAGGATTCAGAAATTGTGATGAGAAGAAAACCGGGAGGCCTGATTTGCAGATTGGAACAAAATAACACAGAATGCATACTGAAGTTTCCAAGATCAACCCAATTGATGAAGAATGCTGGATGGTTTGCTTTCTGTGAAAAATTATAGGGTTATCCTTCACAGGTAACTATGGCTTTTATCAAAAATTATAAAGATGAAATGGTTCAGCTCAAAAGTTTAACAGTCAGGGTAAATGAAGAGTCTATTGCTGAAGCAATAGATGTTTAGGTGCAAGGAGAAAGATGGTTTAAGAAACAGGACTTTCAAGGAGATTACAATGAGTTTTTAATGCCAGGTTTTGAAAAATTAGACTGGAAAAATGGTATCCATGTGAGCAAGATAAAACCTAGCTAGAAAATTCCTTTAGAAATGGTGCAAAATTATATTACATGAGATGGTCGGTATGATAGGGTTCTCAAATTCCATTTACGGTTGTTGATGCACCTTAGTGGAAGCTTGCAGCTCAATCTCCCATTATACCTATTGAAAAGCCTGTGAAAGATGATTGCATGGGTTGAGGGACATCCAGAGCATACTGTTCGTTCAGTATACCACCAGGTTTTAATAAAACTGTTGATTGTTTCACAATTGCACAGGGAAGGATGAACTTGAGAAAATTTGTTGTCAGAGGTAGGATTTGAAGAAAAGACTAAAGAGAAAGGAAAAAGGGTAATGGAAGACTTGGACCAGTAAACAACAAATCACAAAAAAAAAATTGAAGCTGTTGCAGTAGAAGGGAAGGATTTTATACAAAAACCAATTCAGAAAAGTTTATGTCTTGAAGCTTCATTCACAGATGAAAACCCTGAAAAGTTAAGTGTTATGTTAAAGAATATAACTTCAAAGAATGAAGCTTGTGATCAACTGTTGAAGTCAGAGAGCATGCATGTGAAGCCTAGGACTAGGTTAAGAAGGAAGTTGTAGGAAGAGATGAAATCAGCACATGAAGACTGTGAAGAAATCGTGATGATAGATGATGCTTTCAGTGAAGAGACTGTACACACATCCAAAGATCGATATTGTTCAGATAATGAGAAATTCATTGATGTTCAGGGAGTTGAAGGGTTTATACCAAAAATATTTTGCACAAACAAACAAGTTGATTCAGAGGATTGTTCAGCATCAAGGATTCCACAGGAATATGAGGTCCATATGAAAGAAGAAGACATTAAAATAAATCCAGAATTAACTCAAGTCAAGAAATCTTTGCAGACATACAAGGAGTAAACTAGGTTTTTACAGAACATTAATAAAAATTTAATGACAGCAAATAAAATACTTCGAGAGGATTTGGAGGAGGCATATTATCATAAATTGCTGTCAATATCTAAAGACATTCTAAAGGAAAAAAGAACCATCCAGAAGCAGCTCGAACACATGAAGGCTCAGAGTAAGGAGGAGAACAAAGATGCTGAGTTTGCCAGGTTGCAAAAGTGGTCCCAGGTTTTAAGTGATCTAACTATATTGGTAGAGGATTCTAAAAGTCTTTAGTTTTAGAGTTATAGTTTTCTTTTGAAAGCAATTTTGTTTTTGACAGATGTCTCTTTTATTTTACACTTGTATTAGAAAACTGTTTAAAGGAGATTGACCTTTCTATTTTTGAAAGAGCTCGATCCATAGAAGTAGGATCTTATAACTATCTTAGAAACTCAGATATTTTGTATATAAGGATAGTCACTAGATGGAAAAAGGTGGTGGCAATTGGAGTGATAGAAATCCAGTTTTGATGATATTCTGTATGACATGAAATACTCTACATCTTCAATACAGGTTCTACTTTGATATGATTATGATTATGATTTGGTTGTGTATCTTATGAATTGTATTTCTTCTAATTTATCCTATATATGGTCAATTGTATCCCATTACATGATTCTTATGGTGAAATACAATTATCTTTTAAACTTCTAATAACAGATTCAGTCTCATTTCATAAATTCATGATCATTGTTCCTTTGATATTGGATTTTGTATTCGGTTTTATGTTGTACAGTTCTTTGATGATTATGTGATTTTCCTATATTTTTAATTTCATACTAGCCTAGTTTTTATCTTGATTTCATTGAATTATATTTTTGAAAAATATTTCTTTAAGCTTGAACCCTTGTAGTCTAGGTTCAAATTTAGGGATAACATCTTCTGGCACCGTTGCCGGGGAACGGAGAAACAAAAGGACATCTTCCCTGGGTATTTAACATTCTTATGAAACTGATTTTGCAGGGTGAACAATATGAGTCAGACCTGTTATAGACTACATCAGTCACCTATAGAAAGTTACAATAGCTTCAAAAAAGATAGGAACTTGAGGAAATCCCTCATCCCCTTTAAATACAGGAGTCTCGGATCCTGAGTAGTTATTAAAGGAGGCTAGGAGAAATTTAATTTGCACTTCATCAGAAAAATTCAAACAACCTGCATCCTTGGAGATCCCTGAATATTCATCTATCCTAGTTCCTTATTTTGACCCACATTCAGAAAAAGGAAGAGAAGAGTTAGAACTATTATTTACACCTTCCCAAATTGAAAATTTCTGTGTCTTTACAAATTCTTTGCTGTTAGAGAAGGTTAAACTTGAAGCATTGCAAACAAGAGCTTATTCTTTATTTTCAACCCATATTCCTTTTGTTAAGACCATCCCCGTGAATTAGTCAAATCCTATTAATTTGTCTCCCTCATCACAACATTCAAACACCCTTCAGTCTAATACAAGTTCAAACATTTCCAATCCTAGAATGGCTCAACCTCAAAATCGAATGGCTACTGTGGTAGTAGCAAGATATGCCCCACTGGTTTTACCCTAGCCTCTCAATGCTCTCCCAGTAGGATATTATCAAAAATATCTTCCAAGATTAAATGGCTAAGGAGATGCTACTGCAGAAGAACACTAGAATACATTCTGTAGTTATGTAGACAATCACAATTTTGAACATGAGAATGTTTGGATGAGGGTTTTTGTTGAAAGTTTAGATGGTGAGGTCAGAAAGTGGTTTACAGAATTACCACCAAACTCTATAGATGGTATAGATGCTTTAGAAGAAGCATTTATGAGACAATGGGGGGACACTAAATATTATTTGTATTACATGACAGAGTTTGGATCATTAAAGAGAAAAAAGGATGAAGCTGTGGGGGATTTTTCCAAAAGATTCAATAAAATGTACAGTAGGATTCCAGCTAAAATAAAACCCACAGAGACATCATCAAAGTTAACTTATGCAAACTCATTTGATCATGAGTTTTCTTTGCTATTGAGAGAAAGAAAATCTGTGTCACTTCAAAATATGCAAAATGCAACATTAGAAGTAGAGTCAAATATTTTATCCTCAAATAAACTCAAAGAGAAAATAGGACATCAAATTGTAGACAAAAAGGGTAAAAAAGAAATCATTACATCCATCCATACATGAAGATCTTCAGACAGTAAAATGGATGAAATGAATAAAATTATTAAAAATTTGTTTGCTAAGATTGATAGGTTGGAAATGGGAAATAGAAATTAGAATAAACCTATCTCGAAAGGTGAAAGAAATCAAAATCAGTTTAGAAGACCTTTTGCTCCTAGGTTTTTGCCAAGAGAAAGATGAAATAATGATATTCAGAGAGACAGGCGAGAAAATGAAGAACAAAGGATTCAACCTCCTTTTCAAAATAATAATTTCAGAGATGATGAATCATATGAGATAGATGAGGGGGAGTTAGATGATTTAAGAGCAGGAACATAATATTAGTCAGTTTGATGATGATTCTTCTTCTCATTTTCTGACTAGAGCTGATTATCATTATGCTACAGAATTAGATCATTATGAAGAAGATGATTATTAGATTTCTATGCCTGAAGTTTGTCAGGAAATACCACAAAAATCATATGGTATTAGATCAGGGGTAAAACATGCGGCACAAGCTAAAAAGATGGTGAAAGCTCATCCTATTAAACAAAATATGTCTTCAAATTAGAAACAAATTGTAAAGGAGAGAAAATATGAAGTGGTAAATATTGAGGAGGTGAATAAAGCTGTAAGTGGTTTCAGTTTGGAGCATGAGCTTAATAAAGTGAAAATCCTTGTGCCTTTAACAGAGTTGATTAAGAGTAAAGTTTATAGGGAAGTATCTTTTAAAACTTTCAAAAATCCAGTGAATCCTACTCCTATCCCATCTAATGAGATTAATTTGCAAGATGAAAAAACTACTATTATTGTGGGTTCAAAAACTTTTGATCATCCTGATGATAATTCATAATATCCTCCTCCATTTTATGTAACCTTTTCAGTACATGATCAGCTATTGCATAATTGTCTGCTACATTTAGGAGCTTCACATAACCTCATGCCAAAAGCAGTCATGGAAGCTTTAGGATTGAGTGTCACTAAACCATACCATGATTTGTATGCATTTGATTCTAGGGTAGTGAAGTGTATTGGGGTAATCAAAGATCTGGTGGTGAATTTAACTCAGGTACCTATGAAGAGTGTATTGATGGATATAGTTGTAGTAGATATTTCTCCTAAATTTGGTATGCTATTGTCTCGATCCTGGGCAAAGAAAGTGGGAGGAACTCTACAAATGGATCTTTCATATGCTACAATTCCAGTATTTGGAGGAGAATTTGGAATACTTTACAGAGAAGTACAGATGGAATATTTGGTAAGTGATAGTAGACACCCTAATAATCATCCGATCTATTCAATTGATGAAAATCTTGGTTCTTGTATGTTGCAATTAAATGATGAAATTGAAGGAGTTTTACAAGTACAGAAAGATATTCCAGTTTAGCTAAAGAAAGAAGAACCATATGGTTTATGGCAGATGTATTTTGATGGTGCATCAAGTAAGGAGGGGCAGGAGCAAGAGTATTAGTGATTTCAGCTGGAGGTGAGGTTATTTCCCTTATGTACAAATTGGAATTTAAAACAACAAATAATACTTCTGAATATGAGGCTTTGATTCTTGGGTTAAGAACAGCAAAATACTTGGGTATTAAAGAACTTGCTGTTTCTGGCGACTCCGAATTAGTAATTCAGCAAGTAGAAGGTGTTTACCAGGTAAAGCAGTATTTATTGAAATTTTATAGGAATGAGGCTTGGGATTTAATTGAAAATTTCTTTATAGCTTTCAATATAACTTTGTTCCAAGAGAATACAATGAAACAACTGATTCCCTAGCCTTAGCAACAGCCTATTTCAAAGTTCCAAAGGTAACTCATTTGAAATACCCAATTGATGTAAGATACAGACCCTCTGTCCCAGATAATATCAAACATTGGAAAGGTTTTAATGATGATCAGGAAATGAAAGAATTTCTAGAGTTAGTAGGTGAATTCTCAGATGATACAGTTGATATTGAATGGGATTTTGAATGGATAGAAAATGAACCTTGCAGAAATAATTCAATAGTTGATCACAAAATTGTTGAGTTTAAAGTGAATTTCATTCCTAAGGGACTTGTTCCGCTAGAGAGGTTGTTTTCAAAACATGATACACTGATAAAACGCACTTTGCAGACTACTGAGGAAAATGTTATAGAGTATAACATTGGTTCTGAAAATCATCCTAAGATGATAAAATTGTCAAAAATGCTGTCAGAAGAGGAAAGGAGAAAATATGTTGGCTTGCTGAAAGAATTTGTGGAAATTTTTGCTTGCTCATATCATGATTTAAAAACGTATGATACTAGCACAATTCAACACAAAATTCCTCTGAAACCAAATACTAAGCCTTTCAAATAGAAGCTTAGAAGGCTTAACCCAACATTGTTACCAGTAATTTAAAAAGAGGTAACGAAATTACTAGATGCAAAAATTATTGTACCTCTAAGATATTCATCATGGGTTGCGAATTTGGTGCCTGTACGTAAGAAGAATGGAGAGATAAGACTTTGTGTGGATTTCTACAACTTGAATAGATCTTGTTTGAAAGATAACTATTCATTACCAAAAATAGATCAGATTTTACAAAGGGTTGTAGGATCTCACAAAATTTCAATGATTGATGGATTTTCTGGTTATAACCAGATTGCAATACAGCCGAAAGACAGAGAAAAAACAACATTTACAACTCCATGGGGGACCTTTATGTATGATAAAATGCCCTTTGGGCTTATGAAGCAGGTGCCACTTTTTAGAGTGCTATGGATATAGCTTTTGTGGGTGAGAATGAAAAATTTGTAGTGATATACCAAGATGATATCACAGTCTTCTCCAAGTCTGATGAAGATCATCTAATACATTTGAGACAATTTTTTATTAAATGCAAAAATTTTGGTTTATCATTAAACCCAAAGAAGTCTCACTTTGCTCTGACAGAAGGTAAATTGTTAGGGAATATTGTTTCTACTGAAGGAATAAAAATAGATCCAGAGAGAGTAAAGGCCATATTAAAAATCAGTATTCCTAGAAATAAAAAGGAAATTCAATATTTTATTGGAAAAATCAATTTTTTAAGATGGTATATTCCTAATTTTGTAGAAATTATCGAACATATCACTGAGATGCATAAGAAGGATAGGGGGGTTAAATGGTCAAAACAGGCTAAACAATCATTTGAAGACATAAAGCAGGAATTAATAGAAGCACCAGTATTGATAGCTCCTGATTATACAAAATATTTTGCAATTTTTTTATTTGCATCAGAAGACACTATAGCTGCTGTATTATTGCAAAAGAACTCAGATGGTTTGAGACAACCAATTTCCTTTTTCAGTAAAACATTAAGAGACTCAGAGCTTAAATATAATATAATGGAAAAACAAGCATATGCATTAGTTAAAGCTCTTAAATTCTTCAGGATATATGTTTTACATTCCAATATTTTGGCGTACGTTCCAAGTTCAGCAGTCAAGGAGATTTTAGCATAGCTTGATAGCGAGGGAAAAAGAGGCATATGGATAGCTAAGATTATGGAATATGACATGGATATTAAACCAATGAAATTGGTGAAAGGCTATGGATTAGCTAAGCTTCTAACAAAATCAAATTGTCAGGTATTAAATATTCATGTGATGGAAAAACGTTCAGAGCAGGATATGGCAACAGAATACAGTAAGCAGGAGGTTTATAGCAGGTATGGTGAGTCTGATTGGTATAAAGATATTGTATATTTCCTTTTATACTTACAATGCCCTCTGGAATTGAATAGAAATGAATGCAGATCATTAAAACTAAAAGCAATGAAGTATGTTTTAATAGATCAAGTTTTGTACTGGAAGGATCCTGGAGGAATATTGTTGAAGTGTTTAGAAAAATTGGAAGTTGATGCTGTTATTTCAGAATTGCACAGTAGAGTATGTGGAGGGCACAAGTATTGGAAAGAAACTGCTTTTAAAATCCTAAGAGCATGATATTATTGGCCTACCCTTAGATCAGATCATGTGTGGAGTGTCAAAAATTTGCAGGTAAGCATAAACTTCAGTCCTTACCCTTGAAGCCTATTACAGTAAATTGTCCATTTCAGCAGTGGGGTTTAGACTTCATTGGTGAAATTCATCCTCCTTCTAGTGGACATCATAAATGGATTCTAACTGCTACTGATTTTTTCACTAAACGGGTGGAGGCAGTTCCTACAAGGAGAGCAACTGAACAAGTCATAATTAATTTCCTTCAGGAAAACATTCTTAGTAGGTTTGGATCCCCTAGGAAATTAGTCACTGATAATGCTCGTGATTTTAAATCAAGAAAGATGGTGAAATTTTGTGAAGAAAATAATATTATCTTGAAACAGTCCACACCATACTACCCACAGGGTAATGGATTAGCAGGATCCAGTAATAAAAACATTGTAAACAGTATCAAGAAAATGTTATTTGAGAATAAAAGGAGTTGGGATACCAAATTAAAATTTGTTGTTTGGGCCGATAGAGTAACTATTAAGAAGTCAATTGGGACATCCCCTTTCCAATTGGTATATGGATTTGATGTTGTTTTCCCTGTTCAATTAGTGGCTCCAGTCATTAAATTTATGCAGGAAATAAAAGAAGAACTTCATGATATAAGAAGAATAATGTTTCAAATAATTCAATTATAGCAGGAGAGAGAAGCTATCGAACATACAACTGAGAGGCATAAAAGAAGAATGAAGGAAAGCTTTGATAAGAAAGTTAAAAAAGATATGATTGCAGTGGGTGACCTTGTTCTCAGGTGGGATGCACAAAACGAGGAAAACGGTAAGCATGGGAAGTTCGATAATTTATGGAGAGGTCCTTTTTCAGTGATCAAGATCCTGGGAAACAACACTTTTGTTTTGCAAAATTTGAATGGTGAGGAAATTGCAGGTCCAGTCAATGGACGTTTTTTAAATCATTTTTATACATATTGAGGGATAAAGGGTCATTATACATATTCATTGTATATATCATTTGCTTTGAATAAGACTCTATCCCAATAAGACAGAAATGACTTTAGTAGATTTATGAAGGCACAGATCGACATGTTCTCATAGTTTCACAGAGAAAACTTTGTCCCCAGATGGAGCCAGATGTTATCTCTAAGGTTGTTTGATATTTTTTATGCTAGGGTTTTATAGATTTTTTATTATGATGAGTTTTTGTCTTTAACTTTTACCTTGTTTTACACCTTTTTTTTGAATACCATCATTTTTATATTTTTCTTCTTATATCTTTTGAAGCCTCAAATCATCACTTATTTAAAGCTATGAACCTATATTAAGTGCAAGAGGTTTTATATTATGAATTGGATTCTCAAATTAGCAGCATTTCTCAAACTGGAAGCATTTTTAGAGTATTTCATGGATGATTTTATTCATGAGTACCATTTGGTATAAAAAATATGACAATGAAACTATGGTATATGTAAACATATTTATGTGGACAGGCTAGGCACTTTGTATAATTATTTCTTAAAAAGCAGTCCTATTTAAAGTAATTATGTTTTACATCGTGTCACTCATTGGCTTGCACAAGTGTTCTGAATATGAAATCGAGGCATTTTATGTAATGAATGCTGGTACCAACGATGGTAGTGTTGGAAGATTCATAATAATCTTTTATTTTCCCTAAAACCTGTCATGCTCAAATTCTCTTCCGAACTTGGTGAAGATCATTAGAGACCGTTTCTATGGTGTGGACATTTATTGTTCAGGATCCCAAAATTTGGAAGGCTAAAATAATGGAAAATTGTGTACAGTAGATCTGAAAATAGCAGGGATTTGTTTTGATCCTATATTCTCATTCTTGAAGAAGGTAAAGTTTACATTGTATAGTCTTCTACATTTGAATGTAAACTACTGCAGGGAAACAAAAACAACATAAATTATTCTTGGAAGTATATATTGTGAAAGGGTTGCAGAAATGTCAGAGATAACAGAGGAAGAGGATTCCAAAATTGTGGTGAGAAGAAAAATAGGAGGTCTGATTTGCAGATTGGAACCCAATAACACAGAATGGATGCAAAAGTTTCCAAGATCAGCCCAATTGATGAAGAATACTGGATGGTTTTCTTTCTGTGAAAATTTACAGGGTTATCATTCACAGGTAACTATGGCTTTTATAAAAAATTATAAAGATGAAATGGTTCAGCTCAAAAGTTTAACAGTCAGGGTAAATGAAGAGTCTATTGCTGAAGCAATAAATGTTCTGATGCAAGGAGAAAGATGGTTTAAGAAACATGACTTTCAAGGAGATTACAGTGAGTTTTTAATGCCATGTTTTGAAAAATTAGACTGGAAATGGTATCCATGTGAGCAAGATAAAACCTAGCTAGAAAATTCCTTTAGAAATGGCGCAAAATTATATTACATGCGATGGTCAGTATGACAGGGTTATCCAATTCCATTTACGGTTGTTGATGCACCTAAGTGGAAGCTTGTAGTTCAATCTCCCATTCTACCTATTGATAAGCCTGCAAAAGATGATTGCATGGGTTGAGGGCCATCCAGAGCATACTGCTCATTCAGTATACCATCAGGGTTTAATAAAACTGTTGAATGTTTCACAATTGCACAAGGAAGGACAGACTTGGGAAAATCTGTTGTCAGAGCTAGGGTTTGAAGAAAATACTAAAGAGAAAGGAAAAAGGGTAAAGGAAGACTCGGAGCAGCAAACAACAAATCACAAAAAAACAAATTGATGCTGTTGTAGTAGAAGGGAAGGATTTTATAGAAAAACCAGTTCAGAAAAGTTTATGTCCTGAAGCTTCATTCACAGATGAAAACCCTGAAAATTTAAGTGTTATGTTAAAGAATATAACTTCAAAGAATGAAGCTCATGATCAGCTGTTGAAGTTAGAGAGCATCGATGTGAATCCTAGGACTAGGTTAAGAAGGAAGTTGCAGGAAGAGATGAAATCAGCACATGAAGACTGTGAAGAAATCGTGATGATAGATGATGCTTTCAACGAAGAGACTGTACACACATCCAATGGTCAGTATTGTCTAGATAATGAGAAGTTCATTGATGTTCAGGGAGTTGTAGGGTTTATACCATAAATATTTTGCACAAACAAACAAGTTGATTCAGAGGATTGTTCATCATCGAGGATTGCACAGGAAGATGAGGTCCATATGAAAGAAGAAGACATTGAAATAACTCTAGAATTAAATCAAGTCAAGAAATCTTTACAGAAATACAAGGAGCAAACTAGGTTTTTATAAAACATTAATGAAAAGTTAATGATAGAAAATAAAAGATTTCGAGAGGATCTGGAGGATAAGGAGGAAAATTATCAGAAATTGCTGTCAATATCTAAAGAAATTCTAAAGGAAAAAAGAACCATCCAGAAGCAGCTCGAACACATGAAGTTTCAGAGTAAGGAGGAGAACAAAGATACTGAGTTTGCCAAGTTGCAAAAGTGGTCCTAGGTTTTAAGTGATGTAACTATCTTGGCAGAGGCTTCTAAAAGTCTTTAGATTTAGAGTTATAGTTTGCTTTTGAAACTTCAATTTTGTTTTTGACAGATGTCCCTTTTATTTTACACTTGTATTAAAAAACTGTTTAAAGGAGATTGAACTATCTATTTTTGAAAGAGCTCAATCCATAGAAATAGTATCTTATAACTATCTTAGAAACTCAGACATTTTTTATATAAGGATAGTCACTATATGGAAAAAGGGGGTGGAAATTGGAGTGATGGAAATCCAGTTTCGATGATATTTTGTATGACATGAAATACTTTACATCTTCAATATAGGTTCCGCTTTGATATGATTATGATTATGATTTGGATGTGTATCTTATGAATTGTATTTCTTGTGATTTATCCTATATATGGTCAATTGAATCCCATTACATGATTATTATGATAAAATACAATTATCTTTTAAACTTTTAATAACAGAGTCAGTCTCATTTCATAAATTCATGATCGTAGTTCCTTTTTGTATTGGATATTCTATTATGTTTTACGTTGTACAGTTCTTTAATGATTGTGTGATTTTCCTATATTTTTAATTTCATACCAGCCCAGTTTTTATCTTGATTTCATTGAATTATATTTTTGAAAAAATATTTCTTTGAGGTTGAACCCCTATAGTCTAGTTTCAAATTTAGGGATAACAGGTTCCTTAAGACTTTGCTCCCACCCATCGCAAAGGATGTTGCATTTGAATGTACCCAATCTGAAGAAGAGGCCATACTAAAGGCCCAACAATTTTACCTCATCTATGCCCAATATGGATACTTGTATACCATCATTCCAGATGCTCCTCATCCAGGTACCTCCTACTGTGATGCACTGGGGGCATCCCATGGTGCGGTTGACATCATAGGATTAGTATCCTAATAGCCATAGCCTCGATCGACACCACCTATTATTACACCACAACCAAGCAACACTGCTAATGTTACTTACCAAAACAAAGCTCTGGACTATGCTAGAATGATGTCCTAGTCTAGAGAAACAACGTATTGTGCATAACTTGCATCACCGCAGCTAGATTAGGCCATGGTTTGGCCAACACAGCAGTATGTGGGGAAAATTCCCACATTTGTGGCACCACCACCCCCAAAAATATACTATGCACTACTTGTAAAACCTGTGAAAGCCCCTGCCCCTGCTCCACCTGCTCCGTTGGGACAAGTGTTCGCACAAAAAAACCGTCCCAACCAGCCTGCCCCCAACAATCAACAAGGGCAAGCTAGAAACAACTGGCCTCCCAAGCAAGGAAATAACCAACCGCAAGGAGGCGATCAACAACCGAACCCTCCCAACAATGTTGTGGCAAACCGCCCAGCCCAAAACCCCCCATGATAAAATCCACCAAGACACAATGCCCCATTGCATACAAACCAACCATGTACACTCTGTGATGTCTATGGGCATTACACATTTGAGTGTCCCTTCATGGCTCACGCTAAGCAGGCCATTCTAAACAAGGCCCAATAGGCCTCCAATGCTGCCAATCAAGCCCAACCCAACTAGGCACCACAAGGACCTCTCCCCATGGTGCTTCAAAACCCACTGCCAGTCCAAGGATTGGTGGCAACTACACCCCCTCCCCAAACCCATTCCAATGCTTCGGGGGCACCTCCCACAACCGAAACAGGTGTTCACCACCTGCTAGCCATGACGAATGAAGAGGTCAACTTGCAAACTCGACAGAATCAGTACGGTACTACCATCGACCCTATTGACTCATCCGCAACATCCACATCTAAGACAGTCAACCTGCCTCTTTAGTTACCCCCGTTCCCATGCCCCCCCATACGCAGAGTTGCCAATAATGCCACAGCTAGAGCTGCATTCAGCTATAGCATTGTGGATGATTTGGCCCAAACGCCAACTACCATGTCAGCTCTTGAGGTACTTAAAACGTGCCCAATGCAACAAAAAGCATTACTAGCCGCTCTAGGGGAAGTAGACCCCTGCGAATCCAAATTGATCACCTTTGACATAGAGAACTGGGAACCGGGTATGCCCTCCACTATTTCCTTTCAAATCCCGGTGTCCATCCGAAATTGGTTGTGCACCGATGCATAGTGGATGAGGGGGAATCCATGTGCATCATGTCTACCTCGGCTTAGCAAAATCTTGGATCACCAATTCTGCAATCATCCTCCATGACTCCATGGGATTATGATGGACATGCCACTAAATCCCAAGGAATCCTCCCTCATATCCCCATCACGTTAGCTGGGAAGATAGTCTTGATTGACATTGAAGTCATCAATGCTCAACTGGACTATAACCTCATCCTCGAGAGGATTTACACATATGCCATGCGAGCCGTCGCATCAACTATCTTTCGTATCATGATGTTCCCCCATGAAGGGAAGATTGTGACGATTGAACAACTCACCTATCATGATCCACAAGGGTTAACAGTGCCTGCCAATGTTATCCATACCATCACCACCATTGAGCCAAAAGTGGCAACCACACATGCTAACATCATCCCTGCAACCAACACTGTGGTTGAAAACACACCAGCCTCCCCACCACTGAATGTGGGCCCTGGGTTGTTTACCGATCCCACCATGACGGGTCCTTTCCCGTTGGTGTCACCACCACCGACACAAAATAAAACTACAAACTTGTGCATGGTATCATCTAGCACCGATGCACCCAAAAAGAAACCGAAGACGCAGCCCCAACCACAACCACAACGTCATCCACAGCCGCAACACCAACATGAGCCATAATGTCACCTACAGCATCAGCATTACATGCAACTACAACCACAACCTCACCCCCACATGCAACCAACAGGGAGTTATCCGGGCTCATATCTAGTCGATACGATTCCCTTCCTATTTCCCCCGCTTGGTATCATGAGCAAGCCGGTCATGGCCACCTTAAGCCTACCCAAATTTACATTGGGAATCCTGGTGTGGTATCTTGATCCATCAACTCAACCAGCAATGCCCCAATTTGTTTTAACCCCGGTGCAACCTATAACGGTCGATTCTCACCCTCTACCCAGTCTGCACAAGCCAACCACTGCACCTGCACCTGCACCACCCCAACCCAAAATGGCTAGGGGAAAGAATACCAAATCCATCGTAGAACCACAACAAGTCCCACCTTGTGTCATCTGTGAACAACAAGGCCATCCAACTCAGAATTGCCCTGAAATTCCAGTGATCCGTGCACATCTGGATGCCACGGATACAAACAAAAACATCCCCATGGTTGAACTCCAAAACACGCCAGTAGTCAGGAACAAGGCATTGAGGATAAACCATGCTTATGCCCTTTACATCTTGTATGGACATTACTCCCACCATTTCCAAGACCTGCCCAAATTTCGAATGGCTCTCACTGACCTCCGTCAACATTCCCTTGAGTCTGAAATCACCTTGATCGAAGAAGTGCACCCCCTACCGCCTTCTTCAGACACCATGTCCATTTACATCATGTCTAGTTCTATAGACCCTCTTCCCTCCACCATCACCGATAGTCCATTAGACCCGTCTCTTCCATTGTTTCCCCAACCACTTCCGCAACCTCAGTTGCAAACTCAACCTTAGTTACCAAGGAAATAGTGCGGTTCATTCCTGATCAACATGATCCTTTTCGTTTTTCTTTTCCTTTTCCCTTTCCTTTTCCTACCATCCGGGATCATGTATAAGTCGGTCTTGGCAACCCACAATCTATAGGATTTCACACTAGGAGATCCTATGTGGTACCTTGAACCACCTACCAACCCTCTAAGGCCCCAGGATGTGTTGACTCATGTCCATCTAGTTGAGAGGATGTTACAACTACCTCTAGGTCCATCAAAGATTCCTCCTGTCTCGAGGCCTGCTCCTCTTCCTCCAATAGATACTGGGGGAAAGGCCACAACAACCACAACCAAAACCATTTACATGATCTCTAGCACCAGTTTCCCTTCTATCTCATCGATTGTGGAAGATCCACCTGATCTATCCTGACACCACTTACATGATGATGGAGAGATATAAAAGATCACCTCCGGTCTTACCACATTCCCTTTAAACCATAGTGTGGAATCGGTTCTTCCCATAAAAGACCAGATTCCATCATCCCACCTTTCCAATGACCTTTATCTCGGTAAGGGGGCATACCTCTTCGCTAACTTAGACGGTCAACTCTTGAAGAAGCCATGCAATGGGATATACCTCAAGAGAGTCTATGCCTGATATAACCTCTATGAGTCCCTTATAGCGTAGTTTTTTCCCTTTCTTATTTTCAACATTTTTTATCATAAGTCAGGGGCAACACCATCACCTGCTAATAGAAAGTCACCTGGAACCGGTTCGAGACACCTCTCATACCTCTGGGCTCAAATTTCCATCTCTTAATGAGACCACTGTCTCATGTTTAATTAATCAATTTCGGGACTATTTCCCTCAAGTCACCTCGATTTACGAGCCATGACATGATGATGCAAGCGTCTATGGACTAGTACTTGCATCACACTTCCTAATCGCAACTCATGCGAGTACTCAGGCCGCCGCCCATTAAGGGCTATAATTTTAGCTTTTATTTTGCATTTTTAACACATATTTGTCTTTTCCATTCACCGCACCTTACGCAGACCTTTGGACCACTATCCACAAAACAATTTATTTTTCTTACACGGATTTGGCATATAAATGCCTCCAGACTTGTACCCACATCGCATGTGGTCAAGTTCATCCCCCACAACACACACACATGCTCTCTTGACCGCTGTCCGAGAGCCACCTCGATTTGTGTGCCTATACCACACCGACTCATAGGCCTCTGTCGCGATCTATCCCATGCATGTATTGGTATGTTTGAGAGCCTTATGCTCCATCCATACTGCGCGGATGAGCTTTGGACCTCTGTCCACCGTCCCGACATGGGGCACCGCTCATGCCACCGTAGTCGGTTGACCACATTGGAGTTTCGTTTAAGCTCTTTTCTAACTCCTTAAAATGATGAAAAGATCGCCGAGCGTAGCTGCTTCCTTTCCCTCTCACTAAAGTGTAGGAAAGGGAGGCTACATCGTCTCGTTTACCTCCTTTTTCAGACCATGTAGACCATCAATTGAAAAGGACCTCCTTGGCACACTCAAGCCAAAACTATTCCCCTTTGCATACTTTTATGCTTTCTTGGGTAGAGGGGCCGCACTTTACAAAAAAACTCACCATCGGTTGTCGTTAAGCTCTTTTCCAGCCATTTCATCAAGAAAATATTGCTGAGCAAACTTGGTTTCATTCATGCTCGTAAAAGTATCTGAATGACCATCCAGTCAGTATAGGTTTAACCTTTTCTGGCTTGATTGGACTACCAACGGTAAAGAAGTCTTTCATCCCCTCCAGGATAAGCGAGCTCTCCTCTGTATACTTTTATCCTTTTTAGGGAACAGGAGACTACCAATGAAAAATATCCCCCACTGGAGTCTTCTTCGTGCTTTCAAACTCTCTAAAATTAAAAGCACCATTGAGCATTTACTTTCTCGGGCTCTCCAAAAATCCATGAGATCATACCATAATGGTGTCCCTAGACACCACCCCACAGAAAATAGTTTGGCAGCATCCCCACATTGGGTCTCCTTTCTTCAGAGAAATCAACAATGTGTCTTCTTTGGATCCCATTAGTATCAAGTGTCCACCTCCTCTAAGTATTTCCAATCTGCACCGACATTCCCGGTATTACAGCTATGATCCCATTCCCATGAGTCAGTTTCATTTGCTACCTCTTCCGCCCTGTCGTCATACTCTAAACAAAGGATGTTTGAGTCTCCCACTCCCCCCCTACCCCAATTCAATTTTTTCCCTTCCCTCCCCTCCCCCCCACAATTCAGTGAGTCTATCTGCAGATTGCTTCACACCTTTCGGTTTTCTCCCTCGTGCTCCTGGTCAAGGAAACATCATTGCCTTTGCTAGGGGCAGGTCTCCCTCTATCGATGCCAACACACATATTCCAGAGGATAGACCCAGAGGTCCCTGTACCTTGGTTTCATTGACATCATCGATGAGTTCCTTGGACCACTTGAGAGGATTTCTTAGTGCCTCTTGGGATGGTTGTTTCTCATGTGCTCAAATTCAACTCCATCATTGCACCATTGAGATTCGTGTAGGGTTTGTTCCACACAGCACTTGGTCAAAGACCCCAGATTTCACCTGAGTCTAGAACATTGGTGAGTACACTTGAGGGACCTAAATAGGTTATCTCCCTTGTGATTTTTGGATTGCGTTGGAGACAGTGATCTGAAGCCCCATTAGTTATTCGATATACCTTTATAATTGATGCCACATACTTGTACCACAGAGACTCTAACTCTCAATCGGCGAGTCCACACAGCTATGAACCAGATCCAACAGACCGTCAGTCATGAAGATATAGAATTCCATGAGAATGCCATGGGTCCAATGTACCAAATCAGTATTTTATTCAGCCTCACATAGAGGCAACCATTATTGTAACATCAATTGTATATGATCAACTCTTTTATTTTAGAGCATAGATCAAATTATTTTTTTGACATCGTCACGAGCATGGGGATGCCTGCCTTGTCCATATACATGTCACACATTTATTGTATCTCACCCATTGATGGGAACCAAATTAATACAAAAACCAAAAGCCACCATGCCCCAGCCCTGGAAGCACCACCTCTACACAACATTCTATGATGTCCGTCGGCCATACATTGAGTTCCTACCCTCACACATCAGGGGGCAATCTGTTAACCCAAAAGTCCCCCACTTAGCTCTCAATGGCCTACACCACCCAAGGAAACCATCTCACAACTTTCATATCACTCCATTAGACCTTCCATTAGACCCCCACACCTCCAAAATAGCCTAAGGATGAATAAAAAGTGCTAAAACCCCCAAAAGGGAGCCCAAAATAGCCCCCTAGGAGCTAAAGCCCTAAAAAAGGGGCTAAAACCCTAAAAGGGGCTAAAGTTATGGCAGAAGGGGCTAAAAGCCCAAAAAAGGGGCTAAAACCCTGACCAAAGGCTTAAAACCCTAAACCCCTTGGAAAAGCTATAAAAGGAGGGTGGGGGGTCACTCTCAAAACACTTCTCCCATCGCCTATTGTTATGCTACCCGTGGATTCTTTGAGACCTTTGCCTCTCAAACCACCCACACTCCCTCTCCATTTCCATTCCCATTGAGCCATTGCTCCAAAACCAAGAGAGGTGCTCCCATGAGCTAGGGCATGGTGGCCCATTCCCACCAGAGAAGGTATATTTGTGATTTTATGTTTATTTCTTTGCTTCTTAATATGCTTTGCTTTCTAACCCTTATCTCCATTTGCAGGTTTTGTTATTAACATTGTTTTGCAGGTTTTCCATTGTAGCTTAGGTTTATTTGCCGGTTTTAAGGAGGTGGAACCCTAACCCATTTTCTGTAGAGGGATTCACCAATGCTTCATCTCCTTCTTTCTATTTCGTTCTTAGCTTATAGTTTAGTTTAGCTTTATTTTTCTATTCCTAGCCTTAGTGTTGGTTTATTGTTCTGCTTCTTTTATTTTCGTTTCGTTTTTTTGCATTTTCACCATTAGCAGGAACCTACCCTTGTGTCCCATAGGCATAAGGGAGCCATTCCCACCCCTGTAGCAGGGAGAAATCCTTGCTACATACCTCATGTGGTGAAACTCTTAGTAGTATTAACCAATAATATAAAATGAATATAAGGAGGATGAATAGCAATAAGATGAAAAAACGAAGGGAAACTCTCCAGCCTATGCAAGACAAGATGGGGGAAAACTCTTAGTCACTCCAATTCATACTAAAAGTCTGTCATCAACCACTTCTAGGAATGTTGAGTTAAACTAATTGATCACTACTTGTCATATTAATGCAAGTCACTAGTCACTGCAAGTCATATTGGAGACAAGCAACCAAGTACTGCAAGTCATGCTAGGGGAAAATAGTCAGCCAATGTTACTCATGCTAAATATGCTAATATTGTTGAGAAATGAAGGAGAATATGGCACAAACATAAGTCTCCTTTCAAACTTTACAACGATGACCATCTTACTCACTTGTTCCATGTTATTGTAGAGATTCAAAGAGTGTAGTCCATGTCTTAAGCATATTTTGAATGACCTGTGATTTTCTAAATTTATGCAACCTTTGGTTGATCAAGTGATTGATTCAACCATTCCTCCCTTGGAGAGTGTTGATGTTGAGGTGGTTGAATCGATGTAATATTTGGTCAAATATACTCTTCCTTTTGAGAGTGATGTGTCTATTTCTCAAGTTTCCCTCACTTTGAGTTCAAAAATTTCTAGACAAAGGGGCATTCAGTTTAGTTTGAATAATCCACCACAAATATGTAGGATTTACTCGTTCAATTGGAATAGTTGAATTGAGCCACGCCTTTTTTAGGCTGCACATTTTAAAATAAAGGTTCAATTTAAACATTAGATGGTTACTCGTTGCATTATAGATGAAGGATCCCATGTTAGCATTTTATCTACACATTCCTTAAAAGGTATGTGATATCTCATCCTCGTGTCATATGTTTATCAACCTCTATATTTTGATAGAATTCCTAGTGCACATTTCTGATGCCTTCCTTGATCCTATTAATTTAGTTGGGAAGATCGTTTTAATTGAATTTATGGTTATGAAGGACTCTTTGGACTTCAATATGCACCTTTGGAATGATTATGCATATGCTATGCATGTTGTGGTGTCTAAGATCTTCTGTGTGATTTATTTTCATCACAATAGAATCATTTCCACTAATAATAAAGTTGTATTTGATGATCCTCCTCAATACTTGACTTTAGACCAAGTATACCTTTTGTTTGTTCCTAATGTTTTAGTAGACACTAACCCACCATGAGTGATTTATGTGGCCTTCTATCCATCATTTTCGATTCCTTTAAAGAAGAATCCCTTGCATTCATGTCTACCTTCTTGGGACTTGGTCCTGACAATTGACTAAGTGATCCATTCAATCAGGGAATTAGAGAGTGATCTCCACCCTATTCATCCAAGTGAATGTTTTGATATGTGTTCTCTTTAAGATGATATGGTTTCTAAAGATGGATGTTTTCTAGAGGTTATGATCGGTTCTTATATTCCATTGTATTTTGATGTCATTTCCAATGATCATCTCCTTGGATTGGACATAGTTGCAATCAAACCCAAACCTGATTTTCCTTCTTAGTATAATCTACCTATTTATAGATTGTCATACATTGGAATTTTAGACTCTTTGGACTTTTCCATTGCTATAATTCAATGTTCTTCTAGCAAATTTTATTACTCCCACAATGATGAGTTTGTTCCTATGGACTCCATTACGTATTTGAACTTTGATCTTCCTCATGGGTTTGATCTTATCGTTTGTAGGTTCCCAAACCTTGGTTCTCTTAATTCTTCAATGGTAAAATATTCCTTGGTAAAAATATTATTGAAGATAATGAAGTTGAAAGTATTTCTACCAAAGTGACATCTATCATATCTTTCTTTGTATATTTTTAGATTATGATCACGGTACTATTAATTCTTGGAGACGTGAATTTTAACTGGATTCATGGTTTCTTAGGGATTATTTTTTGTATGTTTCTCGATTTAATGAGGTATTTTCAGAATCTTGCATATAGGCTCAGGAATCCTCATTGTTATGATACATTTGAACCTTTTTTTATACAAATTTTCCATGGGTTCAAACCTATTGGTTCTTGTTGTGTCATCCATATTTATATGCATTTTACAGAAGGCTAACAAAAGAGCCTACTTAATATGGGACACCATAGTAAACACACTTTTTCTATTTTGGTTAATATGCTAAGTTTTTCACATACACTTCAAAGAATTTTTTGTTTTTCTACAACTACTTTGAGAAGAATCCCCATTCCTCTCTTTCCCATATATTTCTAGATACCCCTTAAAGGATCCCTCTTTTATGCAGTTTTCTTTAAGTTTTAGACTCCTTAAAATCGAAAACACCAATGAGCATTTATTGTATTGGGATGGATAAAACATCCACATTATATTTAAATGGAGTTTTCTTTAATGTTTTTAAAATGCTTCATATTTAAAACATTGTCGAGTGTTAACCAACCCATGATATAAAAAATCCATAGGACAATACCTATTTTTGTATTTAATTTGTAACTTGACTTGCATCTATTCCACTTGCGTTTATGAGCATGTTGTCGACTTTCACACTCTTAGCTCATTCTTTTATCCCTCATATCCTACCTCATTTATTCTAAGTTGTGCATCTTTTTTCCTTAATAACTTGGCACCACTTTTACTCGGAAGAAACAAACCTTAAGTATCATTATTATTCTCGTGTTCCTTGTGTTATGCAT
>LPNX010903542.1:301000-316942 GCA_001517045.1 Pseudotsuga menziesii | reverse complement strand
ATATATCACAAAAATATGAATGAGAATGACTCATTTTATTACTATGTCTGGTAGCAAATTGCATTGCCCTTGAATAAAGCAAACTCTCTTGAATCATTGTCTCAGTAGATTGGGTTATAATATCGATTTAGGAAACTGAAATTTTTATGCATTATCTCCACTCACTAGTTAATTTTCTAGTCATCACGGAGTATTCTATTTTTCTCTCATACATCACTGACTTATATCGCATGTATTCTTAAGTTAGTGTTTCCTTAGTCACTTATTGTGTGGTTCTTATCTTCAAGGGTTTTTTTATCCTATGTCGATCAATCCTTAAAAGTATTGACCTTTTCTTGGAATTATCATATAAAGTACATTTCATAATCATATAGTTTGTTCCACCAAATCTTTGGCCTTTTTCTACTAGCTCATGTTGGAAGATGGGGGATGCCTCAATTCCCTCCTTCCAACAGATCACATTTCATCAACTTGAAAACATCTATTATGGGATTATTATTTAGATCCCTTTTAGTACCTTGGTACATACAATCATCAATGACATTTTTCCTTGATATAAACAATAAAAATACATCAATGTCCCGTAATCACTAGAGTCTACAGGTGTTCGATGTGTACACATTTATTCTGACTTGTTATATTATACTAGGTACATTTCCTCTAGTTATCATTATTAGTGAGTTGGATCGTATGCTAAGGATATACACCAATTACCAATAATAACATCATTTCTTACTATTTTTTGACTTAAAGACATATATTCACATATTTTAGACTCATACCCATATTGGTTGGTTCAAAGAGTTTGAGTCCATATACAACATCACATCATTATATTATGACTCGGGTTGCATTGGATTGCCATTCTTACTTTCAGCGCTAATTTTGATGAACAATGATTTGTTTAGCACTATTTCCATATATATTCATTTTATTTTGATAAATAGATCCATTTTTTATTTTTTGGGTTGTGATATCCCTTACATCCACTTGCACAACAGAATTTGAGCCCAAAATCCGAGGGATGGATTGTCTGAACTTCGACAGGCACGTGTCTGTTATTCGACAACCACATTTTTTTTTGTCATTATTGGGAATTTTTTGGATATTCGACTCCATTTTGAAATCCATTGAAATTTCAACATAGTATCAAGCTAACATGGAAAAGTATTTCATTCATTAATCGTCGAATTTCCAACTTCATCTTGTCAGACATAGTGTCAAATTTCTGACTTTTACTCGTTATAAATATCATTATGTCAATATGTTGTTATCATTATAACTATCGTAGATCTAACATATCAATGTCAGATATTCTACGACCAACACTTATGAGAAATATTTTTTTCAACTACATATCCGTCTGTAATGTCGGAGATCCAACAGATATACTTACAAACAAAGGAGAAATACCGATGGCATTTTCCATCGGTCTTATGGCATGACCGTCAGATATTGTGGTTGTTGCAAAACAACTGTGTGGAGGATGCGCAGAAGAGGGTGAATGAATTAAGTGGTGTGCACACCACGCAAACACGGGCGACATCATAATGCATACAGTACAGGAGATCATGAACCTGTTGTGAATGAAGGAATGAGGATTTGGGAGAACATAAATTTAAAGGAAATAGAAGAAGATTACGTCAGATTAGACTTCCCAACCTAGGAGCCAACCAAAACATTGTTGATGGAAACTAGGGTTCTAGGACCTCTCTACTGAAAAAAACATGTCTTTATCTTTTGTTCTGTACTAATGGGCCAATATGTCTGTATATTTAGGAATATATCAATTAGTATCTTAGATTATCCTTTTGTTTACTACTATGAATTCCATGAAGAAAACAATGTCAGTAAGTACATAAGTTACACCTTACATAAGTTACATAAGCGATGTTGAACGTTGTATTTCAGGACTAATTCAAATGGTACTAATATCTTGGCACATAAAATGTTTATGAGTATATTGATAAGAATGGATGCCAAACTAATATGAGATATCTGAATATATTTTTACCTTATACTTCTTGAGATAGATCTGAAAGATAGTGTTCCTTGTCACCATTTGGTTTCTATTGTTACAAGTATTAATTTAATTCATTCTTGGCACACCTAAGAGACATTTGTTTGGTAAACAATTTGTTAAATTAAATACGAGTATGATAGATTACTACAACCAAGACTATATTTCATTATGCATGCATATAATATAGAACTGATACAAAGTGTCTCTTTGTTACCTTTTATATATGCCTTCATTACTCCACTCTTGGAAATTCTTGTAAGGCATATCTGTTGACTATTTGAGTTGCAGCCTAAGCATTTTGATTTTAGAGGTATATCACCTTGAAAAACATATCCTCTAGGTAAATATTGTGCAATGCTTTAGATAAAACAAATTATCCTTTGGTAATTTATGAATTTTATTGGAAGTTTATCTTTGGTGCCTAGTCATATAGAGCACAAGTGTGAAAATCTAAAGTTGGCTTATGATTTCTGAATTAATACATGAGTAAAATGTTTGATCTATGTTCACTAAATATATGGTTGAATGATTAGTTAGAAGGATCTCTATTGCTCATTTTGTACTAGCTCATGATCATTGTTAGTATTTAAATGAATTTCTTTGGTTTGATAAAATGTTATTTACATTGAGGTAATGGTTGAGAATATAGTTGCTTTGGACTAAATTGAGCTTATAGTCAACATCATAGGATCTAATTTGTGGATTAATTAGCAAATACTTACAACATAAGCTAACTCTTTATCAGGTCAATCTTTGTATTTAAAAACAATGGATGACATAAAACTTGCTATTATACCGTTTAATCGATGTTTTCTATTGTTTTATGCTAACTCAATCATAGTTATGAGAAAAAAACTTATATGATATTTTTTATATTGGTATCTACTCATACAAGCATACATTAGGATATGCACAATGCTAGGTTATAATAGCTTGGAGCTTCTACACATAATGGAAGCATTTGAGTGTTATCTGATTTCTAGTACCAAAGTATGTTTGGTATCTACAATTGTAAAGGGATAGAAGCATAGGTTCTCAGATTTTCCAAAGTATGGCATGTACATTTTCCATTATTTCTACTACGATGAAGTGAGTGATCGTGTATTAATTATGCATGAATCAAACATAATAATTGTATATTAGTTCTATATGAATCAAATATTGTAAACAAAATATTACCTATTTGTAAAGAGTACATATTTGAATCAATGAAAACAATAAAACAACTTAGGAAAATAAAAACCACATAATCTTGCAACTAGAACAATTGGTAGATTTTGAATCTCATTTCCCATAGTTCTTAGTAGCTCCAGGTGAGATGATTGGTTGTGTTGCAGCACAATCTATTGGTGAAACAAATACTCAGATGACTGAGTATGGAAGACATTGCAAAAAAGATGAACCTTGAGTTTGTTGATGATTTGACATGCATTTTTAATAACCATGATGTAGAAAAAATTATTCCTCATATACCTATTATGAATGAAGAGGGTCCTAAAGGGGAATCAAAAGACCAAAATTCCAAAGATGATGTATTTTTGAAGAAAATTGAAAGTAACCCGCTTACAAAATTGGCTCTCAATGGAATTCCATATATTAATAAAGTTTTTTCCAAGTCTGGAAAAATCAACAAGTTTGATGAGAATGATGGATTTAAGCTTGAGACAGAATGGATGCTAGATATAGAAGGTTTCAATATGTTGGCTGTGATGTGTCATTGAGATGTGAATGCTTCTAGGACAACAAGTAATCACTTGATTGAGGTTATTGAAGTGCATGGAATTTAGAACCATGTTTCAAACAAAACTTCTTGTACAAATAATGATGGGGACCACTTAGATATGGAGAGATAAGGTGTACATCCATACAAACAATTGATAGATTGTATAATGACCAATATCTCTCCCAACCTTGTATCATTAAAAAGATACAATTTCAAAACCTACTACTGTATGGAAAATACATTTATAGACTAATTTTTGTACCTATTAGTGGTTGGTAATTCCCTTTCATGGCATTACCAATTTCCCTAGTACCTTCATCTAGACCATGAATGGAATCTTCTTCCTACATGTTAGATTATTTTTACAGTATTGGATCAAAGGTTTACTGTATTGAATGAATACTACTTACCTGCATGATAGTTTTTCATCAATCCAAGGTCTTCTTTCTATTAATATTATTTGCAAAAAACAAACTAGATAATAAACAGGTTATGGTTTCCTGGATTTTGTAAACCGTGTAGTAGTCCAGATGGCTCTGCAAAATTACAATCATATACAGATGCTAAACGCTGAAAAAGTTTATAGTGTAAGTGTTGAGCAATCGTTGTCATTGATGATAGACCATAAATGGCAAAGGAAGTCAAAGATTTATTATATGGACAAAGGAGGATGATGACATGGCAAGAATGACATTGGATGTGTGAATTGGAGCCATTGGAACACCTAATGAGCCAAATGACCCATTCTGTGTTTATTTGTTCCTTCATGAGAAATTAAGTCCACATACTTGGTAATAAAGGTAATTAGATGATGTGGATGGCTTGAGAATACCATGAAATTGAAAAGTAAGCCTTTTGACCCACACATTAGATCATTTAATAGGCTTGAATAAATGAAGATGATGTGGGAATTTGGGGTCTTGGAAAATTTGGGGATGACCCTAGAGAAAAATAATATGAAGGAACACACATGCTATGTAGGAGAACAAGCCCTAAAGGAATATAAAACAAGCCTTAAATAACACCAAGTTTGACCATTAAATTGATAATTCAAAGACAAACTAAAACATTAAACTACACTCTCACCTTATTGAAGTCAGCTCAAATTTAAATAAAAATAAAAATCCTTTATGACTGTTCAACTTAGAAATTAATGGAAACCAGTATAAATACCCAGTGCACTTCATTAACAAACAAAAAAAATTGAGTTTTCTAAAATAGATAACTGTCTAAGGAAATTTGGTTGCTATCTGAGGAAGTTCCTGGAGGATAGATGGAGCTCCGATTTCATTGGTTTCAAGAAAATTTAGATGGTTGTAGCAGCAAAAGCACTGAGGAAATTTCATGATGAAGATGTTGTGAAGGTTGAACATCACCCCTAAAAGTATGTCAATTACATATACAACCAAAATCACATAATTAAAGAGCGTGTAATTTTTCGTTGGATGTTGTCTTTTGCTACCATGGTTAAAATAAGCAAAAATAATAGCCTTGGTCAATGACCAGAGAATGTTTCTTAGTTTCAATTGATGCCACTGGTGTAATTTTATGTCAACGATACTTTTAGATTCCATGGTTTAATATTATTATATCATCACACCAAATTCAAAGAATTATTCCATAGAGGTTCCCTTCTTGTATGTGTCAGCTATTTAGAGGAGTCATATTCCTAATATAAGGGATGGCAGTAGATCATGATGCAGGTCTGTGCAGGCCTTGTTTTGTACTAGTAGAGTCCACACCAGAATTGATGACCTTTTAATTTACAACCCTTAAATGTTGGATATGTGTTACACTGCTACTGGAAACTAGGATAATGACTAAACATTTGATTAATGATGAGAGGAAGGGGAGTAAAAATATCACAATATACAGATTGTAGGAGATAGATTGCATCATCAATCAAGAAAAATATATGTGGCATTGGAAATAATGGTTGGGAGATGAAGGATGCATGGTATGTGGTTAAGACAAATCCTGTGTTGCCAGAAGCTAAGAAGGAGCTGATTAAAAACATGCTTTGTATTCATAGTGAGAAGGTGACCATTGCTTTTGGTCTTATCAGTGTAAGCCCTAGAATTACGCTCTATGTAGGAGTAAGATAATCTTGTAGAAAATGGACCCTCTTTCTAGCCACAAATCTGATGATAATCTTCCGTAAATTTCATGCATGGGAATAACTATACCATGTTCTAGGATCCATGCATATGGGGGAACACTGCTTATACATACGGGTATTTCCCAATTCTAAATTTATCCAGATCAATAAGGTTTCAATTGGAAGTTTTCTTTCATATCCAATATTGTGAAGTGAGAAATTTGCAAGAGATGAAAACCATTTCTATCATTTTAAGGATGTGTTCTTGTAGAGATTAGTATTGTTGCTAGTTAGAAAAAGCACAAACCATAACCTTTTTTAATGTGAAAACTACCTACTTGAGCATGGTCCTTCCCTGATTTATTAGTTTTGGTCTAGTCTCCGTTTATGTGTTCAAGATAATGGCTTATTTGGAGAAGAAAGAGCTTTAATATGGTATTTGAAGAGAGTGTGCATAATCTTTTAGAGTTTAACTATCATGTCGGCATATTTTCGAGTTTAACTATAATACTAAATTGAAAGCTTTATTATTAATGTGGACTTCATATGTTTTAAAATTGAGTTGAGAAAAGGAGGTTATGCGATTAGTGTGTGTAAGCCATGCGAGCTCCCTTCTTTGGTACAAATATTTAAAGAAGGATTCACTAGCTATACATAGGAATTCCTAACATTCAATTATGGCATCCTATTTTATCTTTGGTTGTAGATTGCTTCTGAGTTCATCCAATTTCTATATGATGAAGGGTGCAACCACACAAGAAGAGAAATGCCTCCTCTTTTCGTCAAATTTGAAACCTATTATTTTACTCTCTTTCATCATATAGTCCTTACTACATGATTGAGAATTCATAACACTTTCATAATACCTAACTGACAACAAAATAAGTGCACTTGCATTATTTTGAGTAATCATAACCTAAGTTTGATGCCATAGTGACTTTTCACATTATCAGTGAAGACAAATAATTTTAATGGTCTAGAATGACAGAAGGAAAGCATCATCAAGTTGTAAATTTAACCTCCATATGAAACTACATGCAAACTTGTTTCTTGTAAGGAAAGATCGGCTTTCATTGATGCCCCAAGGACAAAGAATTCAATTAATGATGGGAGCTCGCACTTATTAAATTTATAGACATTTCAATTAATGATGGAATCTAAAAGTTAATAAATTTATAGAAATTTTGGTGTTTGGAATACCATTGAAAATCTACAAAGATATGTTTACTGTCCTAAGATGCATGAATATGTTTCAATTTTTATCATAGGTTGTGGAATTTATAGCACTAGTAACCCAAATAATAGGGAACTTATTTGCACTTTCCATTACCAATACCAATTATACCTTATGAAAGTATCTAAATGGATTTTGTTGGAGATTTTCCTAAGTTAAGGAGAGGCAAATCTATTACATTTCATGAAAATTTCTCAATGGATTTTTTTCCCCATGTAGTGATAGAATTTTAGTGGTGGCTATTCATACCCCCTAACCCTAGAGGGTAAAAATAGGGTAATTATAATTTCCATGATTGAGATTTAAAACTGTACAATAGAATATGGGTATGATTAGAAGGGTAAAGCGATCAATTTACCAATGATATTGTTTTTATTCATTACCTTATGACCATATTCTGATGCAAAAACTGCACCTAGTGTTGTGACCAAGTAGAGGGCCAAGCTTAACCAAACACATTCCTTATGCCATATTGTTAATGGTATAGTCATATCTATCCTAGACTAGTTATCATATCAGAATCCTAGATATCATATTACCCCTAACATAGAGCTTCTTAACTCTAACCCATAAACATATAGGTATGTCTAACCCCCATATTCTCTACATCTTCACCATGGGGTAATCATGTGATGAATTCTCTCTTTGTGCAGGTTGTTATCTCACCCATTCATATCCATTCATAGAGTAAAATTCACCGTAAACCAAATGTAACATATTATGTTTTTGTAAAATCATTTTTCCATTCGCAACATCGAAACATTCAGAATTTTTATAGAGTAATATGGGGTTAAATGGAAGGTATTTACTGATTTTTGGGGCATTGTAACCTATCGACGACCTCTTCTATGTGGCCTCTTGACCTTTGTGACCTTCGAGACCTCGACGACCCTTACAAAATCTCAGAAACCTCCAAGATCCAGGATTGGTAAGGTAATTGAAAACACAGTCTCTTTCCAAGTTCTATGACCTCCAGGCTTTATGCTTTCTGAGGTAAGTGAAAATGGATTTGCGTGGAAAGGGAGGTAAGTGAAATTGCATTCGCGTGGATGGGAAGGTAAGTGAGTTTGAAATGTTAGGTTTTCTGGTTATGTTATATATTTTTATATTTTTATTTAAATATTAATTATGCTTTTTTTTTATGTAATGTTTTTTTTATATATTTAATATTTAATGTTTTTATATATCTAATTTATTTTTTTATGTAATGATTTTTTTATATATATTTAATAAGGAAAATCAACCTAATAAGGATGATGATGGTGATCACCATGTCAATCTCATATGAAATGATGATGAAGATGATGATGAATATGATGATGATGATGATGATGAAGATGATGATGATGATGATGACGAGGATGATGACAATGATGATGATGATGATGATGATGATGATGATGACAACGATGATGATGATGATGATGTTGTTGATGATGATGTTGTTGATGATGATGTTGATGATGACGATGATGATGATGTTGATGATGGCGATGACGATGATGTTGATGACGATGACGACCGCGATGATGATGATGATGTTGTTGTTGATGATGATGATGATTATGATGATGACGATGATAACGACAATGATGATGATGATGTTGATGATGATGATCCATATATATGAGGAAAACGATGATGATGATGTTGATGATGAAGATGATGATGATGTTGATGATGTTGATGTTGATGGTGATGATGATGATGATGATGACGATGATGACGATGATGATGATGTTGATGATGATGATGATGATGATGATGATGATGGTGATCACAATGTTGATCTCATATGAAATGATGATGAAGATGATGATGACAACGATGACAATGACGACGACGATGATGATGATGATGATGATGATGACGATGATGATGTTGATGACGATGTTAATGATGATGATGATGTTGATGATGATGATGATGATGATGATCATGTTGTTGTTGATGATGATGATGATGTTGACGATGACGATGATGATGATGATGATGATGATGATGATGATGGTGATCACCATGTTGATCTCATATGAAATGATGATGAAGATGATGATGATGATGATGACAATGACGACGACGACGATGATGACAACGACGACGACGATGATGATGATGATGATGAAGAAGAAGACGACGATGAGGATGATGTTGATGATGATAATCCATATATATGACGATGACAATGATGATGATGTTGATGACGATGAGGACAATGATGATGATGTCGATGATGATTATGATGATGATGATGATGATGATGATGATGATGTTGATGACGATGTTGATGATGACGAGGATGATGATGATGATGATGATGATGATGATAATGGTGATGATGATGTTGATGATGATGATGACCATGATGATGATGATGATGATGTTGATGTTGTTGTTGTTGTTGATGATGATGATGGTGATCACCATGTTGATCTCATATGGAATGATGGTTAAGATGAAGATGATGATGATGATGACGACGACAATGATGATGACGATGACGATGTTGTCGATGATGATGTTGTTGTTGTTGATGATGATGATGATTATGATGATGATGACGATGACGGTGATGATGATGTTAATGATGATGATCCATATATATGACAATGACGGTGATGATGATGTTGATGATGTTGATGACGACGATGATGTTGATCATGATGATGATGTTGATGATGTTAATGATGATGATGATGATGATGATTTTTTTGTTGACGATGATGATGATGTTGATGATGATGATTAGGATGATGATGATGATGATGATGGCAATGATGATGATGATGATGTTGATGATGATGACAAACATGATGATGATGTTGTTGATGATGATGTTAATGATGATGCTGATGATAGGAGAGCATCCTTCACTCTCCTATTAGTGTATTTTAGTTGTTCTACATGGTCCAAAGATTCATAATGAAGTTGTACACATTCCTCATTTAGTTGATCACACTCCTATTCTTACCAAGATGAATATTCCTCCAGACATAGCCGTTTAGTTTGGAGTGTATGAAGATTTTGGTTTCTCTTTCATGTCCATTTTTTAGGGAGGATTTTCCCCATGTGGTTTTGCCTATTTACTAAGTTCATATGGATAAATAATGTAAAGGGTGAAAATTGTGGAAATTGAACCCAAGAGATAGAACAATTACACTCACAAAATTGCTAGTCAAACATGCAAAATTAAGACCAAAGGAGACTGAAATTGGAGTGTAACACTAATATGTATTGAGTAAGTGTACAATATCCAACATTATGAAGTACTAGGCTGATATAATATATAATTACATGATAGGTTAAAATGCATAAGTATTCCATTCGAAACAGTCAAAAAATAGGCTTACCAAACCTAGTTAAATCCCCCATAGGTGCATAAAGTAGTTTCCAAATATATGAACATGCTCACAAATTTGATAAGTCAAGTGGGAAAGATGAAGAGGGATGGAAATAAAAATCATACATGCTTTTATTTGGAGAAAAGGAGGCAGGATGATGTGGGAAAAAAGAAAGGCAGTTACACCTAGACTAGCTTTTCCTTTTTCCTTAAATCAGCTATAAAGCAAAGCAACTTTTTAGAAAAAGAAGATATGCACTTTAGAGAATATGGAATAAATTAGACATGCTAAAATTGGTTTCTAGGATGTTTCCCAACCAGTCCCTGACTCAGTTTTAGCATGTGTTGACCTCTAGGACATGTAGAAGGCAACTAGCATAGAATGTAATCTGGGAATCTAGGTAATAAGACAAAATGATTAAATTAATGTCTAATGTAGGTAAATATGGGTTGATTATTCTAAAACCCCCCATTAATCCTGACGTTATGAGTAAATATCAGAAAAATATAGGGCCTAGCAATAAGGCTTAGTCACCCTTTACATACTACTTGTCCATACAACCAAGGAAAGAGGCAGAAACCCAGTGGGAAAATCCTCCCTTAAACATGGACAGGAATTTTTTTTTTGGAAATCTAGTCATCCATCATGCTTCACAGCATGATCAGCAATCGACAACAATGATCTCATATTGGTGAAGGCCTTCTCACAAAAAAATTTGGTGAAGATGTCTGTTACTTGTTTTGAAGATGCACAGAATAGCAGAAAAATGGTACCATCACGCACAAGCTATTTGATGTAGTGCATATGGATCTCAATGTGATTGGTTTGTTGTCTCTTAAATGGATCATTGTAGATTCAAATGGTGCTCTGATTATCACAGTAGATAATAGTTGAAAAATCCAATTCGAAGCCACATTATCCAAGTATTCCTTGCAGCCACAAACATTGAGTTGTTGCATTTACAACTCCTCTATACTTTACTTCTGTAGATGAGAGTGCTGTGGCACTATGCTTCTTGCTTGACCAGCTGATTGGTCCTTCTGCAAGGATGAACACATATCCTAATGTAGACTTTGGATCCGTGTTGTCACATGCCCAATCACTATCAGTAAACCCAATCAAATGAAGATTAAATTTTTCTTTGTAAAAGATCCCATGAGTTCTTGTTCCTTAAACAAAGTTTAGGATCCTCTTAGCTTCTCTCCAGTGGATATCATGAGGCTTATCCATGTATCTCAATACCACACTAACTACATAATATAAATAAGGTTGAGTGTGTGTAAGATAAATCAAACACCCAATCAACTTCCTTTACAATGTATTATTTACCATAGGAGAAGAACTTGCTTCTTAAAGCTTAACTCTTGAAAGGACGGGAGTCTTTCTTGGCTTGCAATATTTCATGTTGAACTTGATGAGAAAATATGAATCATACTTGGACTAATTTACTTTTATTCCATGTTGGGATTGATCAATTTCAAGACCCAAGAATTGGCTCAACAATCCCAAATATGTCATAGAAAATGCATGGTTCATTGCATCCTTCAAGGAGGCAATTTGTTTCTTTGAACTTCCTGTAATTAGTAGGTCATCCACATAAAATACAATAATCATAAAATAACCATTAATCATCTTTAAATAGACATTAGGATCAAACTTGCATCAAACAAAACTCACTGACAGCAAAAAGCCATCAATCTTGGCATACCAAGCCCTCGGGGCTTGCTTGAGCCCATACAACGATTCCTTTAACCTGCACACTAAATATGGATTAGAAACAAACCCTTCAGGTTGATACATGTAAATCTCTTCAGTGATATCTCCATTTAGGAAATCACACTTCACATCCATGTGATGTACCTCCCATTGCTTCAAAGCTGCAATGGCTAGAGCTATCCTTATGGAGTCCATATTTTCCACTGGTGAAAAAGTTTCATTGTAGTCAATACAATGTAATTTTGAATAGCCCTTGGATACCAATATTTCCTTATATCTCAAAGGTGAACCATCAACAGCAAAATTTGTCTTGAAAACCCACTTACATTGAACCAGCTTCCTCCCTAGGGGAAGATCAACCAGTTCCCAAGTGTTGTTGTTCTGGAGCGAGTTGAATTCTTATTTCATAGTTTTTTTGCATCTTGGATCATGTGATACATATTCATATGTCTGTGGATCTTATTCAACCATTATATATCACTTCTCAACAAATAGAGGACCTTTCACACAAAGGGCACTCTCAACTTGAGATCTAGTCCTCCTCATGTCATTAGGATTTCCAGCTAGTTCTCCAGTTGCATGAATGGTCTTTGCTGCACATTTTGGTATTGTTGGAATATTAGGATCTACAATCAAATTATCATTATCAGACATATCAAAATCATAAAAATCATTAGTCTCTTCACTTACAATCAATGGTTCTAGTGGTGAAGAGGACTCTCCAACTTCAATTGCTGCTAAATGATCTTCTTGGAACTGAACACTTCTTTCAATGAAATATTTGTTAGTGATCAGGTTTATCATATTGTACCCTTTTGAATCTTCATAAAACCCAACAAATAGGCACTTTTGTCTTTGTGGTTGCAAATCCTTCCTCTTTTCAGCTGAAATTCTACCCCAAGCCTTTGAGCCAAAAATCCTGAAATGGGTCACATCTTGCTTGTGCCCACTCCAAGATTATAAAGGAGTCATAACATGAAGCTGCTTATGAGGAACCATATTTTGGATGTAGGATGAACAATTTATAGCTTCTGACCAAAAATTTGGTGGCAAAATCTTAGCCTCCATCATGCAGGTTGCCATATCCTTCAGTAATATGTTCTTTCTCTCAGCAACACCATTTTGTTGTGGTATATAAGGGATTGAATGCTGCATTTGAATACCTGCACCTTTGCAATACTGAATGAATTTATATTTGACATATTCACCACCATTATCAGATCTGAGGATCTTGAGTTTCCTCCAAGACTGGTTTTCAACCAAGGCTCTAAATACTTTGAAGAGGTAAAAAAATTCAGACTTATGCTTTAGGAAGTGAACCCAACAATACTTGGAAAAGTAATCTATGAAGGTAAGTGCATATTTGGATTGACTCATATACATATGAGGGAATGGACCAATAATGTCACTATGGATCAACTCAAGAGGTGCAAAGGTTCTCTCATGACTAGCTTTCTCATACTTGTGCTTTGGGTGTTTTCCTAGCATACAACCTTGACAGAATCCCTTAGAAACTTGATATTTTGTAACCCTATGACCATATCTTTTTCACTCAAATCAGAAATATACTTGTAGTTAATATGGCCAAATATTTCATGCAAAATATTTCTTAATTCATTAGCATGAATCAGAAGAGCAGAGGTGTTTGAGTAGGGTAGAAAATCGGAAAACTTGTATACCTTTGAAGTGTGATCAACAACACCTTTTGCTATGAATTTACCATTCGAAATCTTAGTGATTTCAATATCATCAAGGGATAATATGACCTTCTTTGGATACCCAGTATGAATCATCTAATACACTGAAAAGATATTAGAGGCAAGACCTGGAACACACAACACATTATTGAAACTACCATGGTCAAGATCAATCCTACCCTTCCCCAAAATGTTAGTGAGAGAGTCATCTCCCAAAACTATTGGTGGACCTTTAAACATGTCAAGATAGTATAATGTCTCCTTTGTCAAAACCATATGCCTAGAAGCTCCATAATCTATGATGAAGTTAGGTGAGCTTGATGTGCCAACAATCAAGGCATGTACTCTCTCTTTGTTTTCTGAATTTGATCCTCCTTCCTTCTTCTTTGAGCAATCAGGAAGGGAGATGTTATTCTTCTCTAGGAGTTGGGTCAACATGTCAATTTGCTGCTTCATACAAGAGATCTCATGATGATATCCCTTATTACAGTATGTGCACTTACTCATTTCTCCTTTATTCTTCTTATTCTAGGAGTTATTCTTGGAGCTTTTAGGCTCCTCTTAAGACTTTGACTTCTGTCTCTTTTGCTCAGGTGGCTTTTTAGCTTTTTTCTTGCTTTTCGAATCCACCCTTCAATATCTGGAAACCAAATCTTGGTCTTTGGAAGGTTTGATGGTGCCCATCATCACCAACTTATATTGCTCATGTGTGAGGGATTCCATGAACTCTACAAGCTTTGGCATCTTCCAGGCTTGAGTTGTCAACATAGTGGCATGGAAGGTCAAAAGAAACACTAAATATTTAGGACCAAGCTTAGAGAGTATGGCCAAGACTAGTTTCTCTTCCTTCTTTTCGATCCCACACTATTTTAGCTACAAAACAAGGGCCTTAAACTTTGAAAAGTAGAGTTGCAATGATTCAAAGCTACTGCTACTCAAGGAGATCAGCTCATTCTCAATTTGATGTCCTCTCATCTCATCTGTCTTTCCAAAAAGCTCTTCAAGCTTCTCCCTCACTTCATTAGGTGATGTCAATCCATCAAGATGGAAGAGAAGGTCTCTTCAAATGCTCAGACACAAAAGACCATAGGCCTCATCCCTCCTATTATGCCATTTAATTTTCTCTGTAGCTGCATTGGGCTCTGCCTAAGTTTCCATGGTCACCCTGTAGATACCTTTTGCTCTCAACAATATCTCCATCTCATCTTTCCACTCAAAAAAATTGAATTGAGTCAAGATGATCTTCTGAGATTGGTCCATAGCTCAATAACTGTACCCTCCAGTCAGCAGAATGCGCTCCCAGTAAAGATGTCAAACCTAAAATAGAAATATGGAAGGAGAGAAATCGATCTACAAAGGCTCTGATACCATGTGGAAATTGAACGCAAGAGATAGAACAATTACACACAAAATTGCTAATCAAACATGCAAAATTAACACAAAAGGAGATTGAAATTGGAGCATAACACTAATATTTACTAAGTGTATAATAGCCAAACTTATTAAGTAATAGGATTCTATAATATATAATTACATGAGAGGTTCGAATGCATAAGGATTTGTTGGCTGAGAAAACTGAACTAGGCCAACAACGGAAAGACAACCCACACACTCGACTTAATGCAATCTTGTATATGTTTAAAGTAACTGTCTTTCATAGGACTAAGGCCCTGCTGCCTGTAAAATGTGCTCTCAAAATAGAGAGTCTCTCTAGGTGTATGTGTAAAGATTTACTTAACCCAATCTTTCTGACAAATTAGAGGAATTTTACCTAATGAATAACTAATGCTAAAGATTATCTTAAGCTAAGTGCATAAAATAGTAGCTCCTAATTCTATTCTATGATGACCTAAATGCAGACTACCTATCTCAGCCGAGAGCACGAATTATTGATTTGACAAGAGGTATTAAAGTATAAGGTGATCTATAATTCTGAACTGTTGAAAAAGTCTACAATAAACAAAATTAAATCTGAATTACCTCACAATAAGCTGATATTTCATTATAAGATAATTTGAGCTCAAATTTAAACCTATTATCAAATAAATCAAACATATACACAGTCCTGAAACATACCGAATACAATCATATACTAACTTGTAGACAGAAG
>LPNX010903542.1:285831-299023 GCA_001517045.1 Pseudotsuga menziesii | reverse complement strand
TTAAATAATATAAGAGAAATAATGATAAAGGCCTCTTTAAATGCCAATTTCCCAATCACATAACTTAATCCTGCCATTGGCTTATATATGTAAAGATTGAACCAAAAATTTCAAAATCAATCAAACTATCCCTAAAATTATCCAAAATCTTATAAAGATAAATGATTATTCTACAAATACAGAAAGAAAATTTTCCAAGGAATTAATTTCTCTTAACCAAAATAAGTCAAAGAACACGTAGTATGTAGGTATGACCTCAATACCATAGGATAAACCCTTTTAACCTCACTTAGATGATTTTATCCCAACCACTAGATATAGATAAGTCCTTTTTTTTTCTTTTCTTTTTTTGACAAATAATAAATAAAGACATTAATTGAAGACTACTACCTTGGCTTGGTAACCAGATGTTGTAATCATTATTCACAAGAACTGTCGAAAAATGAAAAGGTCGGCTCATGATGAGACCTCCTTTTCTCCTAATCAATGATTAAGAGCCATCACCTTCGCTTGGTAACTAGATGTGGTAATGTCACTTCAACAGAGCTTATGATCATGATGGGTCGGCTCGTGATGAGACCTCCCGTTCTTCAGTTAATCCCTTTTATTTTATTAATGTTATGTACAATGAATAATATTAAGGTTATTGTTAATCTCAAGAGATATTACTTAGTGGATGGGAAGTAGATCCAAATGGCCCACTAAAGAGCAAAGGATGGCGTAAAAAGTCTAAAAGATAACTTACGATTCCTGACTTACTTCAATTTAGGGAAAATGATTCCTTTGAAAATAAACTCATCTACATTATAGCATCATTTTGAAAGATAAAGATCCTAGATAATAGGTGAGTAACTCAATTAATCCATCAATATGATCCATAAGAAAATTTTCAAAGCCAAGACTAATCTCGCTATGGTTTGAATCTTGACAAAAGAAGAGTGTCTTTATAATGATGTCCCTTTAACAGAAAATGATTTCAATCAAATACTTGACAGAAATACATAGTTTTGATCACCATATGCTAAAATTAGTTTACCCCTTTTTGGAAAACAAGCAAACTACTCAAAAGAAAATCCTATCAACTTGCAAAATAAAACCAATCAAAGCAAGGAATCTAAAATAGATATATGAAAACGCAAAAATAAAAACTTAGCCCTCAATAAATTAACATCTTACATGGAGAAAAATGAAATAGCTATATCACAAATGAAATGAAATGAGAGAATTAGTTTCTACAAGATGAAAAATGTGTGTGTCTCTTCTTTTTTTTAAATATAATTTGCAACATAAGGATTTTTTAAGAATAAGGAAGATGTTTAATAAGTTAGACCCTCTTATTAATAAGCAAAAGAAAACAAACCTGAAACAAACAAATTTAAACTAAATTGTAATTACATATGCAGTTACAACTCAAAATATTTTTGTATTGATGTAGAACAACATTCTTTGTTTTCTTAAAATTTCTTGCTTATTATAATAAAAAACGTCTAAAACATTTTCTCAATTAAGTCAAAAAAGTAAAATATATATGGCTTAAAAACAAAATTTCAAACAAATATAATTATAAGCAAGAGGGTAAAAGGTAAGGAAAACATCCCTGAGTGCATTAAAAAGTGTCATCTCTTGAGCTTGAAATTGGGATCATCTTCATAATTGCATTTATTCAAAACAAAACAATAAATGGTAAAAATGAAGAAAAACTAATCTAACCTGAGCCTAACTATGTACAAGAGAAATCAATTGTAATGAAAATTAAGTAAAGTGAAATAGCCAATGAAGCCATTGAAGCATTTTCATTCATGTAAGAAAAACATCACTTTCATTTAGTAAAAGAAAATGATATGTTTATAATAGAAAATTAGATGCATTGTGCTTACCACTAAAATCTTTACTTGTATATACAGAAAATAAAGCCTTACCATTGAATGGAAACTTTTTGAGATAAGAATTTTTGAGCCACTCCGCAATCCTATCATGAAAATTAGAATGCAAAGTATGATCTAACAATATGAATTCCATATGTGGTAAAAATATCTTATGAGAATTAATTTGAAGAATCAAATCACGAGCATTTGTCACACTAACAACTGGAGGAATTGGTTTTAAATACAAAGTAGGATCATGAAATGATGTAATAGGTGAATGAATTGGTAGTGGCCTAATATCGAAAGAAGTTATCTTATTTAAAGGGTCAACAACTAAAAGTGAATCAATTAAAAGAGATGTAAGCCTTTGGTGATCACAAGTTATAGGAAACTCTTCAACAAAGATTTTATTATCACCAATCAAATTATATCTCTCATATAAGTAATTCTGATGAGAACCAATATTTTTAGTTTGAACAAAAATTGGTGTTTTATTCTCATCAAATATTGGTTGACTGTAACCATCTTGCAATAATCTTTCTTTATCTTTAAAATATTTTATGGAATGATGGTTTAATAATAAAATATGTCCCAATCCCTCAAACTCATGCTTAATAAGTAAATCATCAATTTTATATATCTCATAAAAATGTGATTTTGAAGTCACATAGTTAGATAATTTAGATGGAATCTTAAGCATATCAAAATTAAAAAATAAATAATGATAAATAGAAAAGTAAGAATTAGATGTGAGGAAATTAAAAGAGTCTCTCAACTTAGAAAGATAATTAATATTTAAACTCCCAAAAGATCCTTCTTTTATTACCTGATTATTTTCAATATAATTTGGTGATGTGCCTTTAAGAATTCCATATGAAATTGATTCGAGAGCAAGATCAGTTGATAATCCTTCATCAAAACGTTTATCAACATTTGCTTGAAAAATATTAATCTCTTTTCGTGAACAACATTTAGTTGACTGACTAAGATTCATGTCATCTTCTTTAACTTTTTATATTGAATTTCTAGAACACGTAAAATTATCATTAACATATTTGTGTTCTTTGATCATTGAATTGAAAGAACAATTAGTACAAAAATCAGAAAATGGTGAACATATAGTTTGATTTATAATTAATTCATATTCATCTAATTTTATACTAATCGAATCTAAATATTGTTTTTCATCAACATAATCAAATTCTCTATCTATACAAATAAATTCATCGTGAATAAGTTCTTTCCCATTTGATTCCTTAATATATATACGTTCAATATTTTGGATAAAAGAAGTATTGCTTTCTCCTTTGAGAAAAGAATAATCATCGGAAGGAGTTGGTACCTCTTCTACTTCGATCTTGTCACCTTGGGGTTGGGTAGAACTTATGGAAGTATCCGAATCAATGACAGAGGAAGAAGTTTCTATAAGGGTTGGTAAATGATTTGTTGAAACATATTTTTGACAAACGTCTTGATTTTGTTGAATAAGAGGAACTTGAGAGTTGAAAAAAATATTTAAAAGATTAGATTCAGAAGGTAAAATAGTAATCTGAAATTTGCAAAGGATATGAGAAATCCTTACTGAAAATTCTTTTGAATACTCATCTTTCTCCCTTCGAAGAGACTGCAATTCACTACATAGTTTATTAGAACCATAATCCTTAAAAGTATCTAAAAATTCATGTGCAAATTGAAACCATGTAAAAAAGAAATTAGGTGCAAATGTTTCCAACCAACATTTGATTCGTCCTATGAGGGTAAGAGCAAATAACCTGCAAGTAGCACTAAGATCAATAATTTTATGTTTATTACATTTGGACAAAATCTTCTTGAGGTGTTTCTTTGCATATATATTTCCTTCACCATCAAATTCAAGTTTTGACAAGAGGTTAACTGCCTCATTGGGAATATCAATTAATGTAAAACTAAAAACTGATTCCTAAATAGGAATTTGGGCATGAGCCATGAATTATAAACAATAAATATTAATTCACTCTTCAAATGGTTAGCTTGTCTTCTAACCAGCCCTTAAACACATGTCTATGACGAAGAAGAAGAATAAATATAATAGCTGAAAATAAAAGAGCAAGAGAATAAATGGTTATTAAAAATAATAAAAAAATAAAACAACTTGTTTTACCTCATGGCCCTCCTTCTAGCGCCATTTGTTGGCTGAGAAAATTGACCTAGGCCAACAACGGAAAGATAGCCCACACACTCGACATAATGCAATATTGTATATGTTTAAAGTAACTATATTTCACAGGACCAAGGCCTTGTTTCCTGTAAAATATGCTCTCAAAATAGAGAGTCTCTCTAGGTGTATGTGTAAAGATTTACTTAACCCAATCTTTCTAACAAATCAGAGGAATTTTACGTAATGACTAACTAATGCTAAATATTCTCGTAATCTAAGTGCAAAAAATAGTAGCTCCTAATTTTATTCTATGATGACCTAAATGTAGACTACCTATCTTAGCCGAGAGCATGAATTATTGATTTGACAAGAGGTCTTAAAGTATAAGGTGATCTATAATTCTGAACTGTTAGAAAAGTCTACAATAAACATAATTAAATTTGAATTACCTCACAATAACCTCATATTTCATTATAAGATAATTCGAGCAGAAATTAAAACCTGTTATCAAATAAATCAAACATATACATAGTCCTGAAACATAACGAATACAATGATATACTAACTTGTAGACAAAACAAGGTCAACTTGCAAGTTAATAATTTATCTAACATAGATTCATAATCAATTGAAAATGTGAAGAAGCTCACTCATTTCAACATAATAATAAATCATTTACATTTCAAGACAATGTAATCATTCGAGATCCATAAAAGAATAGTTCACATATAATATGATGATATATATATATATGAAAGTGAAATTAACAAAGGAGAACCATCATTAACACAGCATAAAACAACTTAAAGACTTAGCTAGAGTCTTTACTATCCTGCAACATCCAACGATCTTCAGAAAAAGTTCTAGAAAACACCAGCACAACAGAATGTACTATGAAACTATAAAATAATAATTCTTCAAAGGTCTTAGAAATCGAACGCCACTGGCAGTAGCGTTTCTTGTTCTTTGGTTTACAAAAACCATTGAACATAGAAAAATTACAAAACTTTAAAGAATGAAAAGTTCTCTAGCTCTGATGAGTGCTACCCCTTCTTCAGTCAGTCAAATGTTCATCCTTATATAGACGATCAGGAAGAATAACCTTCTCCATAGTTGATGCTTACAAAACCAGTCATAACAAAAAAATTTCTAGAAAAATACGGTTGAAATAGGACTAAAAATATCCTAGAGCTTTCACAATTTCTGGAAACGGCCCATGATAAAAGGTAACTTAGCCCATTTGGGAAGTGGGTTTTCGACGATTTTTCCAGATTCAAAATGGTTTGTTCACAAATAGACACCGAAATTTTCCTCTCGCCGGGTGCGCGACCCAGTTCTTGTTATCTTTGTTCTTCATTATCCCTTCCAAGAATCAAATAGATGAGTTGGTTCTTCTCTGAGCTATCTTTTAGGAAATTGTTCCAATGTAATATTGACCATGTTATCCCATGATCTTTGGCTCTTTCTAGAAAACAACTTCATCACAACTTCCTCCATCCTTCCTATTGAACACACTTTTCTTATTGTGATATTCTGTTTTGAGAGGTAGATCGAATCTTTGATTCTTTTGTTTATGTTTTTTCCATCATTGATAGTTGATCTTTTTTCTTATTAAGAATGAGATATGCTCGGAGACTGGTGTAACTATCTCCCGGTGCTAGTGAACAGTATGAACTATGTGCAATTCCAAATGTTTTAGTAGCATCTTTCCACACGTTATTTTCCAGGGAATAACTTCAATGCATCTGAGCATGTTCGCTATTGAACATCCGATGAGTATGGTAACATTAATGAGAGATCATCAATATGAGTTGGTGAGATCATGAATATGAGTTGGTCGTTCTTTAACCTATGTTTTGGTGCTAGAATCATGCAACAGTTGAGCGATCAGAGAACATATAAGACTCCCAAGATCTTTTCGCATGATGGCATTTTCTCATACGGTTAACCTGAAGATAATAATAAAATATCATATTTCAAATTTATTACATGAGAACGTAACAAACAAAACTAAAGCTTTGTCTTAAGCCAACGTGAATAATAATGAGATGGAAAAACTTCTTAATAAGAAATAAATAATAAGTTCCACCTCCTCCATTAATTTATTCTTATTATTCTATTTCCTCAGCGTATGAAATATTAATTTTTGAAATTATATGAACCTCTCCAAAAAGGAAAAAATTACCATTTTAGAAAATAAGTCGATCTAGATTTACTTCAAATGCATATTTATCATAGTTTAAGGAATAATTAATTTGAAATCAATGGATACCAAGTCTTAAAAGGTTTATTTATTTAAAATTTCTCCATTTATAATATATGATTTAAACCAATATCTTTCGAATAATATCAAAATGTAGTTAGCTAACATAAAAGCTAATTAAAATAAATATGGTCAATATTGTCTTAAAGTAAAGTGAATATAATTAGACAATAATAAGGAAGATGCATTAACTTTTATGTTATATTTTAGTAATAAGGAGGATTTATTTAATATTTCCATGCATAAGAATGTTTCATAAACCATAAATATCCCATGAAATTCTTATTTTTAAGAGGAATTATAGCTTTGCTTTCTTATGATTTTGAATGAAAATTGAATACAAATGAACTTCAACTAAAATTATGAAATTCATATAAAGTTGCAAAATCAATCAAGAATTTTAAGGCTCACAAAAATTGAATAAACCTTACAATAGGAGAACTAAATACATGGTTCCATTCTTTCTAAACATAATTTGAAATCCCATCGTTGAGCATTTGATTAATTTATGTCAATCTTAAAAAGTTCTCGTTAAATTCATTTATGCATTATGGAGAGGTTTAAATAAGAATATACAATCATTGTTGAGAAACTACAAACCCATCAAACTCTTAATCTATGAAAACAAAACCAAATGACAAGCAATGGAAAAATGAAGGATCAAGAAAAGGAAGCCATGAAATCACGTAACGAGTTAAGCAAGATCAACTGAAACACTTTAAAATATATGTATTTAAAAAATTCATATGGGGATCCCTTGATTTCATACAAAACAAAGGGGAGTTGTTGGGGTGCCAACGGGATTCCATTCGAAATAGTAAAAAAGAAGGCTTACCAAATCTAGCCAAATCCCCCATAGGTGCATAAAGCAGTTTCCAAATATATGAAGATGCTCACGAATTTGATAAGTTAAGTGGGAAGGATAAATAGGTATTGAAAGAAAACTCATACATGCTTTTATTTGGAGAAAAGCAGAGAGCATGATGTGGGAAAAAAACAAGGCAGTTGCACCTAGACTAGCTTTTCCTTTTGCCTTAAATCAGCTATAAAGCAAGGAAACTTTTTAGAAAAAGAATATATGCGGTTTAGAGAATCTGGAATAAAGCAGACATGCTAGAATTGGTTTTCAGGATGTTTCCCAAGCGCTCCATGACTCAGTTTTAGCATGTGTTGACTTCTAAGACATGTAGAAGGCAACTAGCATAGAATGGAATCTAGGGATCTAGGTAATAAGAAAAAAATGATGAAATTAATGTCTAATGTAGGTAACTATGGGTTGATTATTCTAACACAAATAATCCTTGTTTCTTGGGCCCTAAATAGTTGCTCACAAACATTTTGGATTAAGGGGGGTGTTGGAGCATATTTCATATCCAAACCTTGGTTAATAATATTGCAGAAGGTTTCAATTGTTTAGTGTAAGTTGTTCTACATGAAAATGGTTCTAGTTCCTAGTCTAGGGTCTTGGATCCTATTTTATCTACATTTGACCAACGTAGACTAGTGGTTATGCCATAAAATCTTGGTTTTCCACTTACCCACTCCTTTCCTTATTTTATGGAGTCAATGTACACCTATATGTTTCATTTATGGGGTATTTATTGCATTTACCTATTTTAATTAGACTAGGTGCACCTTCTTGAGGATTTGGTCAATTATGTCATTAATGATCCAAAACCAAGCCACTAAAGCACATATAGTTCCCTCATGATGGTTTCTTTCACACTTGTTGACTAGCATAACCACTTCATGGTCCATCTAGGTTTATTTCACCTCATTATGGCCACTACTTGGAGTTACACTTGACACAATGTCATAGATTGGGGGAATTAGTCAATATAACCCATCATTAATGTGAGATACTCATATGGTTTGTTGGACCTATAGTATTTGGTATTTCTATTTTCTATACATTTTCTTTCATTTGTTATCTTGACAATACTTATCTCATTTGTTATTTTGACAATACTATTGGAAAGTACAATCTCAATATTCATATGCATAACACTATATCATGGATTATATTTGTTGCACTTGTGTTATTGATTTTTCTATAAGCTATCTTGTTTGTTTCACATTTTAGGTGATTCAAGAAATTTCAATGGTTAATATTGATATTTATAGTTTATTGAAATTTAGTATATCCATATGAATTTCAACCAATATAGTGTTGATTTTTAAATTATTTTTACTAACACTAAGGCATGGATTCATTACCTTATCATCTCTCATGTTAATGGAATATTTCACGAGACCATGCCATATACAATGGAAATTTTAGAAAGTGTGTGGAGAACTTTAAGGTATGCCAAATTCCAAATTTATAATTTTTCTATGATGGAAAATTCATCTATGTGGCACATCCTTAAGCATATATTAAAAAACAACAATATCCCTCAAGGTTTAATTTTGATTGGATTATCCTATCTGCTAACAAGGTAAAAATTTATAATTTGGATAGTTGTCATAATGCAAGAAGTTCATCTCCTCGGTATCTCATCTATTGAAGCCCCATTGAGTCTACATTTTCGAATGGTTCATTTAATAGTCTTATTGTCCTTATACAAACCATTGCACTTTGGGTCCTTAAGGAGGAGGAGTAATCATTAGTGGATTTACATATAGATAATGATATTAATATTTGAGCTTTCTAGAAAATTGTGGTTTTAAATTCTTTGTTAGCTATCAAGTACAATTGACAATAAGAAAATCAAGTTTGTCATCTAAATATATTCTAGGTTTTATGATTTAGTATTTGATTGTGGATTATACTCTTGTTTTGAGAATAATTGTAATCACCATGTGTATGAGCTACTATAATGTCCATTCGCACTATAAGTAAGCTCATGTGATTGTTGATGGATATTGCATTATTTTTCATAATTTCTAGTTTGCTTAACTATATGGTTTAACCTTTGTTTTTCCTTTTTGAATTAATCCATAGTATGCAATGTATGCACTACTTAAATCCATTTACAAAAGTTGAGTAAATGAAAATATGGGTTTGATACACATAAACCTCATCAAATATTATTTTTGACCTCTCGACATAAACATGTGGCTTAAATGTAGTTATACAGGATGGACTCGATTGTTGTAGTTGACATTAAATAGTTATTGCTTATTGAATTGCACACTTATCGCTATAATTCCTATGGACACCAATAAAGGGACCCATTTTCAAGGGCCCCTTCCGCTTTTCCATTTTTTTGGAAAAGTTAGTGCTCACGTGATGGTCACTTTGAATCTTCCTAGATTCTCCCTTGAGGTACCGTTTTGGTTCTTTTCCACTATGAATCTCCTTAATAATTATTATGCTTCTTAAGAAAGCACTCTATACTAAGGGAATCAAAACCCTATTCGTTCCATGCCAATAGAATATCCTCCTCCTCCTTCTACGCCATGTGTTGAAACTCTTAGTAGTATTAACCAACAATAATGAAGGAATATAAGGAGGGTGAATAGAAATAAGATGAAAAAACAAACAGAAACTCCTGAGCTTATGCAAGGCAGGATGGGGGAAAATTTTAGTCACTCCTATTCATACTAAAAGTGTTTCATCAACCAATTCTAGGCATGTTGAGTACAACTCATTGATCATTGCTTGTCATATTAATGAAAATTCACTAGTCGCTGCAAGTCATACTAGAGACAAGCAGCCAAGCACTGCAAGTCATGCTAGGGGAAAATAGTCAGCCAATGTTACTCATGCTAAATATGCTAATATTGTTGAGAAATACACGAGAATATGGCGCAAGCCTAAGTCTCCTTAAAAACTTTGCAAGGATGACCATCTTACTCACTTGTGACATGTTATTGTAGAGATTCAAAAAGTGTGGTCCATGTCTTAAGCATATTTTGAACAACCTGCGATTTTTTAACTTTATTCAACCTTTGGTTGATCAAGTGATTGATTCAACCAATTCCTCCCTTGGAGAGTCATTAGAGGAAATTTCAACTCAAAATGGGCCTTTAAACTTTAATTCAAATTCCATTTCATCATGTGTTAGCCAATGAAATTGATTTAAATTTGAAATACCATATAGGTATTAAACACTTTTTTAATATAAATTTGGGGATAGGTATCATAAAAAAAGTACTTTTTTTGTTTGTATTTTCGACATATATCCCAGTGTTTTTACTCAAATTTTGATTGGGAGAGCTCATTGGATGTGGAATTAATTTCTGCATCCAACGAGTACCCACTTGACATACTTTTGACAAACCCCACTACCCCAAAAACAAGAAATACCTGAAAAAATGTGATTATGATGTCATCGTCACGTTTTTTTGAGGTATTTCTTATTTTTGGGGTAGCGGGCTCCATCAGAAGTATGCCAAGTGGGTACTCGTTGGATGCAGAATTTAATTCCACATCCAATGATCTCTCCTGATCAAAATTTGAGTAAAAACACGAGGAGTTATGTCGAAAATACAAACAAAAAAGTAGTTTTTTCTTTTCTTCTTCCAAAATTAATAAATATTATTTTATTATTTTAACTATTAGTTTTTTAATGTTTTTTAGGAGGCCCATTTTGAGTTCAAATTCCCTCTAATGCTTGATGTTGAGGTGATTGAATCGATGCAATCTTCGATGAAATCTACTCTTCCTTTGGAGAGTGATGTGTCTATTTCTCAAGTTTCCCTCACTTCTAGTTCAAAAATATTTGGACAAAGGGGCACTCAGTTTAGTTTGAATAGTCCACCACAAATATCTAGGATTTATTCCTTTAATTGGAAGAGTCGATCCAATCCACACCCTTTTTAGGATACACCTTTTAAAATAAAGGTTCAATTTAAACGTTAGATGGTTATTCATTGTATTGTAGATGAAGGATCCCCTATTAACATTTTATTTTCACATTCCTTAAAAGATATGGGATATCACATAATCATGTCGATTGTTTAACAACCTCTAGATTTTTGTAGAATACCTTGTGAAACTTTTTGATTCCTTCCTTGATCCTATTAATTTAGTTGGGAATATTGTCTTAGTTGATTTTATTGTTATGAAGGACTCTTTGGACTTCAATATGCCCCTTTATATTGATTATGTATATTCTATGCATGTTGTGGGGTCTAAGCTATTCCGTGTGATTGATTTTCATCATAATACAATCATTGTTACTAATAATAAACATGTATTTGTTGATCCTCCTCATTACTCGACTTTAGACCAAGCATACCTTTTGTTTGTTTCTAATGTTTCAATAGACACTAACCCGCCATGAGTGATTTATGTGGTCTTCTATCCATCATGTTTGATTCCTTCAAAGAAGAAGCCCTTGCATTCATTTCCACCTTCTTGGAACTTGGTCCTGATAGTTGACTAATTGATCCATTCAATTAGGGAATTAGAAAGTGATCTCCACCCTATAAATCCAAGTGAATTTTTTGATATGTGTTCTCTTTAAGATGATATTCTTTCTTAAGATGAATCTTTTCTAGAGGATATGATCGGTTCTTATATTCCTTTGGATGTTGATATAATTTTCAATGATCATCTCCCTAGATTGGACATTGTTGCAATCAAACCCAAAGTTGATTTTTCTTTTTAGTCTAATCTCCCTATTTATAGATCGTGAGACATTGGAATTTTAGACTCTTTGGACTTTTCCATTGCTAGAAGTCGGTGTTCTTCTAGAAAGTTTTGTTACTCCCACGATGATGAGTTTGTTCCTATAGACTCCATTACTTATTTCAAATTTGATATTCCTCATGGGTCTAATATTATCATTTGACGTAGGTCCCCAAGCCTTGGTGCTCTTAATTCTTCAATGGTAAAAGCTTCCTTGGTAAAAATATCATTGAAGATAACGAAGTTGAAAGTATTTCTACCAAAGTAACATGTATGAAATATTTCTTTGTATATTTTTAGATATGATCATGGTACTATTAATTCTTAGAGACATGAATTTTAGCTCGATTCGTGGTTTCTTAGGGATAATTTTTTCTATGTTTCTTGATTTGATGACATATTTTCAGAATCTTGCATATAGGCTTAGGCATTCTCGTTGTTATGATGAATTTGAACTTTTTTATCCAAATTTTCTATAGGGTCAAACCTATTAGTTATTAGCATTTCATCCATATTTATCTGCATTTTACAGAAGGCCAACAAAAGATCCTTCTTAATATGGGACACCATAGTAAACATATTTTTTCTATTTTGGTTAATATTCTAACTTTTTCACATAGGATTGAGAGAATTTTGTTTTTCTACAATGACTTTGAGAAGAATCATCATGCCTCTCTTTCCCATATATTTCTATATACCCCCTAAAAGGATCCCTCTTTTATGTAGTTTTGTTTAAGTTTTAGACTCCTTAAAATCAAAAACACCAATGAGAATTTATTGTATTGGGATCGATAAAACATCCACGTGACATTTAAATGGAGTTTTCTTTAAGGTTTTTAAACTAATTCATATTGAAAACATTGTTAGGATTATTAATCCTCCCTTGTCCAAATTTGGTCATATGTCTAAATCAGGAGTCATGTCTAAATCGGGAGTCCATCCAGTCTATTTATAGTCATTAGCACCATTGGTTAAACTTAACCTAATTGGGGCACATGTTTCAGTTACCAAAGTGTGGGGAACACTAATTGAGGCTCACTGCCGCTTATTGCACTTGATTGCATAAGTTTAGGAGTCTCCTAGATCAATCCCTACAATTTAGGAAGCAACTGGGAGTGCTGAAACCAACCAAGGTCAGTTAACTTCAGTTGATGACTAGTCAAGCCAAGTTAGGAGTCAGTTACATTCAGTTCTATCTCTCTACATTCAGTTAAATAATGGTTTAATTATATGCACACATGTGGGGCGTTTTTCTCACCTACCACAGTGAGTTAACCATTATTTAATACTAAATGTAACAGTTGGTTGTGTTTTAGAACTCCGGTTATGATTTATACAAGGACATTTAA
>LPNX010903542.1:263717-283530 GCA_001517045.1 Pseudotsuga menziesii | reverse complement strand
CAGTTAACCATTATTTAATACTAAATGTAACAGTTGGTTGTGTTTTAGAACTCCAGTTATGATTTAGACAAGGACAGTTAACTACTGGGTCCTTAACTTTAGTCGATGACTAGTCAAGACAAGTTAGGAGTCAGTTACATTCAGTTAAATAATGGTTTAATTAATTTCACACATGTGGGGCGCTTTTCTCACCTACCATAGTCAGTTAACCATTATTTAATACTAAATGTAACAGTTAGTTGTGTTTTAGAACTCCAATTGTGATTTAGACAAGTCTTGGTTACCTACAGTCAAGTAGAGTCATCAATTCGAACTTCCTCATGTGGATTTGAATTGCTTGTGGCTATTAAAGCCATTTTACATCATTGTAATTATTATCTGGATTACTTTTTTTATTAATGAAAGCATTCACAGCTGCAAGCCTTTTGCACTGTTTCATTCTTCAATGGCTGAGTAAATTGTGAGATCTTCTTTGTGAGTTGTGTGTTTGTCTATAGATATATATGCTCAAATTTAACAAACATCGTTGAGCATTAACTAACCCATGATAGAAAAAATACATGGGACAATACCTATTTTTGTATTAAGTTGTAACTCGACTTGCATCTATTCCACTTGCACTTATGAGCATGCTATCGAATTTCACACTCTTAGCTAATTATATTAGCCCTCATATCCTACCTCATTTTTTCTAATTTATGTATCTTTTTTCCTTAATAACTCAACACCACTTTTACTAGGAAGAAACAAACCCTGAGTATCATTATTATGCTCGTGTTCCTTGTGTTATGCATAGGTTTGTTGCATGTGCTTGGAACTAGTTTGCTTTTCGAGGCACTTGTTTCTTCACATGAACTATAAAATTATATTTTTATTTTTGTAGGATTATATATACATATATATATTGAAAAAATATGGATGAGAATGACCTGCTTTCTTACTATGTATGGAAGAAAATTGCATCGCCCTTGAATATAGCACATTCTCTTGAGTCACTGTCTCAGTAGGTTGGGTTATAATATAGATTTGGGAAACTGAATTTTTTTTATGCATTATCTCTACTTATTGGTTAATCTTCTAGTCATCATGGATTAGTCTATTTATCTCTCATACATCACTGACTTATACTGCATGTATTCTTAAGTTAGTGTTTTCTTAGTCACTTATTGTGTGGTTCTTATGTTCAAGGTATTTTTTATCCTATGTCGGCCAATCCTTAAAAGTATTGACCTTTGATTGGGACTTCTCATATCAAGTACATTTCATAATCATATAGTTTGTTCCACCAAATATTTGTCCTTTTTCTACTACCTCATGTTGGAATATGAGGTATGCCTTAATTCCCTCCTTCGAGCAGATCACATTTCATTGAATCGAAAACATCTATTATGGGATTATGATTTAGATCCCTTTTAGTACCTTGGGACATATAATCATCAATGACATGTTTCCTTGAAATCAACAATAAAAATAAATCAATGTCCCCTAATCACTAGAGTCTACAGGTGTTCGATCTTAACACATTTATTCTCAATCGTTATATTGTACTAGCTACCTTGCCTCTCTTTATCATTATCCATTAGTTGGATCTTATGCTAACGATATACACCAATTACGAATAATGACATGATTTCTTACTATTTTTTGACTTCAATACAACTATTCACATAGTTTAGACTCATACCCATATTGGTTGGTTCAAAGACCTTGAGTCCATATACAACATCAAATCGTTATGTTATGACTCAGGTTGCATTGGATTTCCATTCATACTTTCAACACTAATTTTGATGAACAATGATCTGTTTAGTCCTATTTCAATATATATTCATTTTATTTTGAGAAATAGATCCATTTTGTATTTTTATGGTTGCGATATCCCTTTTAGACATACATCCACTTGCACAACATAATTTGAGCCCAAAATCCAACGGATGCATTGTCTCAACTTCGACAGGCACATGTTTGTTATCCGACAACCATGTTTTTTTTTGTCATAGGTGGGACTTCGTCGAATATTCAACTCCATTTCAAAACCCATCGAAAATTTGACAGAGTATCAAGCTAATATGGAGAAGTATTTCATCCATTAATTGTCGAATTTTCAACTTCGTCTCGTTAAACATGGTGTCGAATTTCCAAATTTTGCTCGTTATAACTATCATTATGACGATACATTGTTATCACTATACATGTCATAGATCTGACATATCAATGTCGGATATTCTACGATGAACACTTATTAGGAGGAAATATTTTCGACTACATATCTATCTGTAACGTTGGAGATCCAACCAATATACGTACAAAGGAAAAGAGAAATACCGACTACATTTGTCGTCGATGTTATGGCATGATCATCAGATATCATGGCTTTCGCCAAAACAATCATGTGTATGATGCATGGAATTGGGTGAATGAATGATGTGGTGCATGCACCATGCAGAAACAAGAGACATCACAATGAATATAGTACAGGCGATCATGAACCTCATCATGAATGAAGGAAGGAGGATTTGGGAGAATAGAAATTCAAGGGAAATAGAATAAGATTATGTCAGTTTAAACTCCCCAACCTAGGAACCTGTTGTTAATTTTGGTTTTGTAGTACATGAGGTACAAAACATAACAAAAATGGAGTCTTATGTGCCCCATGTGAGAGTTGTTGAACGTACGTCAAGATTGTTCAAATCATGCAGGATGACGTTAATCTAGCCATGGGGGAGAGTTGAGGCGAACCAGGATGGATATTTAGAGCATTCCAACATGATTATTTTCATCATGAAGAAGAGTGACTTGGTCAATGAGACAGATCATTCCTGTAGTATATACATGCATCAACTTATCTCTGACTTCCTTCATCTCAGGAAAGAAATTTAGAGCTATGCGAGCCTCCAAGCTAATTTCCCCCTCTGCAAACAGGATGATAACATGGACTTCACCGATGAAAGTGAACCTTGCTTCCCCCAGCATGGCCTGGAGAACTGGGAAATAGACTAAGGAGAGTTAAATATGATGGGGATATTCAAAAGCATGAGCTTCACTGACTAAAAGGAGAAGTGAGAGAACATTTTCAGCAAGTTGCAGAGGACCTCCATGAAGTGAGATCGATTCAGAGGGAGAAAAATATTTTTGAGAAATCCTGACATCAGGAGCAATCCCACACCATATAAGAGATCATGGATATACTGACTCATGTAAATATTCAGGTAGGAACTATCCTGAGTGTAGAATGAAGTAGCCAACCAGAACATTGTTGATGGAAACTAGAGTTATGGGACCTCTCTAGCGAAATAAACATGTCTTTATGTTTTGTTGTCTACTAATGGGACAATATGTATGTATGTTTAGGAATATATCCATTAGTCCCTTATATTCTCCTTTTGTTTACTACTGTGAATGCCATGAAGAATTCAATTTCAGTAAGTACATAAGTTACACCTTACATAAGTAAGTACATAAGTTACATTAGTGATGTTGAATTTTGTATTTCGGGACTAATTCAAATGGTACTAATATCTTGGAACATGAAATGTTTCTGAGTATATTGAGAAGAATGGATTCCAAACTAATATGAGATATCAAAATATATTGTGACCTTATACTTATTGAGATAGATCTGAATTTTTATCATAGTGTTCCTTGTCACCATTTGATTTCTATTGTTGCAAGTCTTCATTTAATTCATTCTTGGAACACATAAATAAAATTTGTTTGGTAAATAATTTGATAAATTAAATATGAGTATGATGAATTACTAGAACCATCACTATCTTTCATTGTTCATGCATCTAAGATAGAATTGATACAAATTGTCTCTTTGTTACCTTTTAGATATGTCTTCATTAGTCCACTCTTAGAAATTCTTGTAAGGCATATTGGTTGACTATTTCAGTTTCAGCCTAAGAATTTTGATTTTAAAAGTATATCACCTTCAAAAACATCTCCTCTAGGTAAACATTGTGCAATTCTTCAGATAAAACAAATTATCCTTTGGTAAGTTATGAATTTTATTGGAAGTTTATCTTTGGTGCCTAGTCATATAGAGCACAAGTGTGAAGATAATCTAAAGTTGGCTTATGATTTTGGAAGTAATACATGAGTAAAATGTTTGATCTATGTTCAATAAATATATGGCCGAATTATTAATTAGAATGATCTTTGTTTCTCATGATGTACTAGCTCATGATCATTGTTAGTATTGAAATGAATGTCTTTGGTTTGATAAAATGTTATTTACATTGAGGTAATGGTTGAGAATATAGTTTCTTTGGGATATATTGAGCTCATAGTCAACATCATAGGATCTAATTTTCGGATTAATTAATAAATACTTATAACAAAAGCTAACTCTTTATCAGGTCCATCTTTGTATTTAAAAACAATGGATGACATAAAACTTGCTATTATACCCTTTAATCGATGCTTTCTATTGTTTTATGTTATTTCAATCATACTTATGAGAAAGCACCTTAGTTGAAATTTGTTATGTTGGTGTTTACTCATACAAGCATGCATTAGGATATATACAACGATAGGTTATAACATCTTGGAGATTCTGCACATAATGGAAGCATCTGAGTGTTATTTGATATCTCATACCAAAGTATGTTTGGTATCTACAATTGTAAAGGGATAGAAGCATAGGTTCTCAAATTTTCCAAAGTATGACATGTACATTTTCCATTATTTCTACTAGGATGAAGTGAGTGATTGTGTACTAATTATGCATGAATTAAACATAATCATTGTATATTAGTTCTATATGAATAAAATATTATAAACAAAATGTACTTATTTGCTAAGAGTGCATATTTGAATCAACGAAAACAATAAAAAAATTATGAAATGAAAAACCACATAAGCTTGCAACTAGAACAATTGGTAGCTTTTAAATTGTGTTTCCTTTAGTCCTTAGTATCTCCAAGTGAGATGATTGGTTGTGTTGCAGCACAGTCTATTGGTGAAATAACTACTCAGATGATAAAAACCCTAGTATGGCAGACATTGCAGAAAATATGAACCTTGAGTTTGATGTTGATTTGATATGAGATAATGTAGAAAAACGTATTCCTCATATATGTATTACGAATGAAGAGGGTCCTAAAGGGGAATCACAAGACCAAAATTCCTAAGATGATGTATTTTTGAAGAAAATATAAAGTAACATGCTTACAAAATTGGCTCTCAGGGGAATTCCATATATTAATAAAGTTTTTACCAAGTCTGGAAAAATCAACAAGTTTGATGAGAATTATGGATTTAAACCTGAGACAAATTGGATGCTAGATACAAAAGGTATCAATATGTTAGCTGTGATGTTCCATGGAGATGTGGATGCTACCAGGAAAACAAGTAATCACTTGATTGAGGTTATTGATGTGCTTGGAATTGAGAACCATGTTTCAAAGAGAACTTGTTGCACAAATAATGATAAGGCCCACTTAGATATGAAGAGATAAGGTGTACATCCATACAAACAACTTACATACTGTATAATGACCAATATCTCTCCCAACCTTGTATCATTAAAAAGCTACAATTTCAAAACCTACAAATGTATGAAAAATACATTTAAAGACTAATTTTGGTGCCTATTAGTGGTTGGTAATTTCCTTTCATGCCATTACCAATTTCCCTAGTACCTTCACCTAGACCATGAATGGAATATTCTTTGTACATGTTAGATGATGTTTACAGTATTGGATCACATGTTTACTATATTGGGTGAATACTACTTACCTACATGACTATTTTTCATCAACCCAAGGCCTTATTTCTCTGGATATCATTCGCAATAAACAAAATGGAGAATCACTAGGTTATGGTTTCCTGGATTTTGTAAGCCATGCAGCATCCCAAATGGCTCTGCAAAATTACACAAGTGTATAGATGCTAAACGCTGAAAATTTTTATGTTGAGAACTGGTTGTCATTGATGACAAACCATAAATGACAAAGGAAGTCAAATATTTATTATATGGACAAAGGAGGAGGATGAAATGGAAATAATGACATTGGATGTGGTCATTGGAGCCATTGGAACACCAAATGAGCCAAATAACCCATTCTTTGGTCATTTGTTCCTTCATGAGAAATAAAATCCACATACTTGGTAATAAAGGTAATTAGATGATGTGGATGGCTTGAGAATACCATGCACTTGAAAAAGAATCCTTTTGAACCACACATTATATGGCTTAATAAGCTTGAATAAATGAAGATGATGTTGGAATTTGGGGTCTTGGAACCTTTGGTGATGACCCTAGAGCAAAAGAAGATGAAGGCACTCACACGATATGTAGGAGAACAAACCCTAAAGGCATATAAAACAAGCCTTAAATAACACCAAGTTTGACCATTAAATTGATAATTCAAAGAAAAAATATAACATTAAACTACACTCTCACCTTATTGAAGTTGAATCAAATTTAAATAAAAATAAAGATCCTTTATGACTGGTCAACTCATAAATTAATGGAAATCGGTATAAATACCCAGTGCACTTCATTAAAAAACATTTGAGTTCTCTGAAATAGCAAACTGTCTAAGGAAATTCAGTTTCTATCTGAGGAATTTCATGGAGGATATATGGAGCTCTGATTTCGCTGGTTTCAAGAAAATTTCGAGGGTTGTAGCAGCAACAACAATGAGGTGATTTTGTGATGAAGATGTTTTGAAGGTTGACCATCACCCCCAAAAGTACATCAATTACACATTCATCCAAAAGCACATAATTAAATATCTTGTATTTTTTCATTGGATGTTGTCTTTTGTTACCATGGCTAAAATAAGCAAAAACCATAACCTTAGTCAATGACCGAAGAGTGTTTCTTGGTTTGATTTGATGGCACTGGTGTAGTTTTATGTCAACAATACTTTTAGATTCATTGGTTTAATATTATTATATAATCACACCAAATTCAAAGAATTATGCCATAGAGGTTCCCTTTTTGGATGTGTCAGTTATTTAGAGGAGGCACATTGCTAATACAAGGGATGGAAGTAGATCATGATGCAGGTGTGTGAAGGCCTTGTTTTGTAACAGTAGAGTCCGCAACAGCATTGACATGGAAGGTCATGTTACAAAACAACATTTTACTTTACAACCCTAAAATGTTGGATATGTGTTACACTATGTTGGGGCCTGGAAATTCGCAGGTGACAACAGTAAAGGATTCTCCCCAATCAATGTTCCCAACTATCCCGTTGACTGTTTGGTGTAGGGAATCCGTCCGGTTTGCGGTCTGGCTACCGTAGGTCAAGGTAACAAAAACAAAGTTTTACCGGTTGCGGCCCGGTCCACCGAGTTTTTGTATTTTGACTTAGAAAATGAAATACAAGTGCCTAACTAAATGCAAGGAGCTGTCACAATGTGATGCGCAGGTTCTTACCTCTCGTCTTAGACTCACATGCAGCCAAATCACATACCATAAGAAATAACTTAACTATCTAATCTATCCCTAGGGAGCAAGGTTATCAATCGTTAGTGAGTAATACATTTCGTGCATGCATTATGAATAGTTACAGACAGTTGATATTTCATTCAAAACACATGAACAATTACAGATATTTAAACAACCAGATACCCGATTAGTTTACGAACAACATTTATTACTCACAGTGGAGGAAATCCCAAAGATACTGAAGAACATTTAACAAGAACATAGGTTCAGGAAGTTAAATACTCTCACAGTAAATGAAACAAATCTGAAAACGAAATAGTTCCCCTTCAAGCATTATTCATTGAGTCGCATTGATACATTCCACCTTTCACTCTCTCCAGCAGGCAAAATTGCAGTTTGATTTGCAAAATGAAGTAGTTCCTCTTACAAGTAAACATTTACAAAATTTCCCCAGGGAAAAATCCCCTTCTCATTCCTACTTCCCCATATTTAAACTACACCCCCCATTGTTTGGGATTCCCCAGCGTGCGACTTTCCAGTCTCTCCCAACCTTCCAGCTTCCTCTTCTGGCCATTTTGTCTTCCCAATTATCTTCTGTGTGCGTTCATCTCCCCATCAGTAACCGATAGGTATTCTTAGTTTGTGCCTCTGTCGTTTTCTTGTGTTTTCCTTTTCTCCGCTTTGTCCTCCTTGTGACCCTACCGGTTTCAATTTGACCAAGCTAAGCCTTCAATCCGGGTCGCCTCAGTAGTCCGTCGAATTCCTCCTGCAAAACAACTTCAGTGCATCATTCGTTGAAATGGGATTTTAAACATTTAAATCATCTGCTCGGAACGGTTAACCAACAAGAAAATAGCCAGGTGATAGTATCGAATAATCCTTGGGCGGGAAGGTTATAAATCGGCAGTAGGAAAGGTTTGGGCATCGGACACTAAACAAATTTCCCGGCCGCAACGGCGGATGGGAAAAGACTTTAGGCATGCGACGGAAAGGGCAGGAAAACTTTAAGTCGGAAGTCGGAAATCTTTGACGTCGGAAGCGAAATGGATTCCTTGGCCGCAACGGCGGATGAAGAAAAGATATAGTCACGTGATGGACATCGGTGATTGGATCGTTTCACACTTCGGAAGCTAAAACGCTCTGAGAGCCGCAATGGTAGACGAGACAAAGATTACAGCCCCTGATTCAACATAAAAGACGCCCGAAAAATCTAAGTAATGGAAAACTCAAAACATCGACGGTCCCACTGATTCACCTCAGAGACAATGGGAAACTGATCAGATGGGGTTCTGGCTAGCAGGCCACATTCGATTCTTCATGGATCAAACTAAATCAGAGCAGCTTTAAATGGAAAGGAGGGGCCCCAAATTTTAAGAGATTTGGGGAGAAAAGTTGCATCAGCAATAACTGGCGATTACCTGGTGAACCCAGATCTCTGGGCGATTAACCTTTGAGTGACAAACTATTTAACAGAAAAAGCATCATATTGAATTATTCCAGCAATATGGATTTCTCAAATGACCGAAATGTATACCCTTAATCATTGATGACAGTCCAATCAGGGAGAGTGGAAACCAAAATCTTCCAGTCCAGATAACTATGCCGAGGCCGGAGGATGAATTTCATTATTACCTTTGTATTCGGGTAGCTAAAAGCTTTGGACACCACAGGATTGGAGCATATGGTAAATAGAAATATTCATTTGTTCCTCATTCCCATGCCATTTTCACACTTTTCTTGTGCTTTCGGACTTTTGTCCTATTTCATATGAATTTGCTCACATGCCTTTCTTACTGAATTTTGATTTAGGATCCTCTATCCCATAGTGCCCTTTTGTGTGAGTGGTGTACTTCAAGTTTCAGCTCACAAACGGAGAGGATCTTTTGGCAATTCAGTACTTATGATTCAACTCCTGCTTTGATTTATGATGCTTTCACAAGAGTTTTTTGGACTCTTTATTTGCCTTTTGGCATTCGTTTCTTAGCATGGGATCATTTATATTTAATACACTCTTCACTTTGCTCCTTTCCATGGGTCCTTTGCTGTTTCTCCTTAGAACATTTTAAATGTGACGTGGATGGAGCCTCGACATAGTACCCCAGACTCCTCGAATATGGTTTATTTCACAGGGGTTAAGCAGGACTTCAATGCACACAGAGTTCTTCGAGAAAACTGTTATACTGGAAGAAATTATTTCATATAAATTAGAAATACACAGTCTGACACCAAAACGTTTATCAAACGCAAAAATTTCGGATGTATTCCATGCAACCGCAGGTTTGCTCCCTTTATTGAAATCAACGAAACAAGCTAGAACGAAATCAACAAAAGCAAACTAGAAACATGACTCAAAAGATAGTCAGGCAGATTATTTATGTACAAAACAGAAAAATCAGACAAACTAAGGAAAAATAAGGTTTGAGAACCAAATTATTTACTGGTAGGTTCTCCTCCCACCCCTGCAGATCTTGCAACTTGTAGGTAGAAGGACCACGCTTGGCTGCAATCTGAAAAGGGCCTACCCACAACTGCTGGAATTTGGTAGGCTCTCCTTTCTCATCATGGGGGTGGTCCCATTTGAGGACTAAGTCTCCCACTTCAAAGTCTTTTGTCCCAACTTTATGCTTGTCAAACCATCTCTTAACTGACTCTTGTTGCTGCTTAAAGCGTTCTTTGGCTTTCGACCTGGCTTCTTCAACTTTTAGGAGATTATATATTCTTATTTGTAAAACTTCATCATCCGACCCCCTAGACTCCTGAGCTAGAATGGAAGATGGTAGCATGATATTGGGAGGAAGGATGGCCTCTTTACCGTAGACAAGGGTATATGGGGACACTCCAATTGCAGACTTGGGGGTGACTCTATCAGCTCAAAGGGAATTTGGTAAGGCTAAGTGCCAACTCCTCTGGTTTTCTATTACAGTCTTCTTCAGAATTCTAATGAGGTTTTTATTATAGGATTCAGCCAGGCCATTCCATTGCGGATAGTAATTAGTAGAATAATGAAATTTTATCCCTTTATCATGAGCAAACACAGTCAATTTAATTGATGAAAAGTATTTAGCATTATCAAATACTAACGAAACTGGAACTCCAAACCTAGTCATGATATGATCTTGTAGGAAGCTGATGACTTCGTCTTCATTTATCTTGCACAGTGGGATAGCTTCGACCCAGTGAGTGAAATAATCAGTCACAGTAAGAATGTACTTGTGCTGCAGGGACGAATTTGGCTTTATTTCTCCAATAATGTCTAGCCCCCATTGCTCAAATGGTTCCGTGATCATCACAGGCTTTAGGGGCGCTGCTGCTTTTGGCTGTCTTCCACCACACCTTTGGAAAATTTCACACTTTCTGACATGTGCGTGTGCATCCTTGAAGAGTGTAGGCCAGTAGTAACCGGCTTTGAGGATTTTGTGGGCTGTAGTGTCTCCTGAATAATGTCCTCCAGCAGGACCGTCACGTATTTCCGACATTACTCTGTTAGCATCTTCCTTTTCCAAACATCTGAGAAGAACTCCATCGTAGTTTTTTCTGAATAGTATTCCTTCAACAAGTTGATAGGAGGCTGATTTAAGATGCAACATTCTTCTTTGCTTGGAATTCCAATGTTCTGGCAGTAGCCCTGACTGTAAGTAATGTACAAGGTCTCTATACCAAGACTCGGGAGCTGTAAACAAAGGGCATACATCCATTACATGTAATTCGGCATCATCTTCCTAGGCTTGTTCTTCATTCTTCCCACTTTTAGTCATCAATTTGCATAACCCTTGACCTTTGACTATAGAGGCTGGCTTAAATTCAAGGTCGTACTCTTGAAGAGCTATTACCCAGTTGCCCCTCCTTTCTCCTAACTCTTTCTGTATGAGAAGAGATCTTACAGCTGGGTAGGGGACTATTACCTTGGTTCAATTCTTTAATATATAAGGCCTGAATTTCTTTACTTCCTTAAACACTGGATAAGCTTGCTTGTCAATGGCCGGGTAATTTAACTCAGCCCCCTACAGACCAGTACTCATAAAGGTGATTGGGAATTCATCCCCCCCTTCTTCCTTTTACGTGAGTACATCTGCCAATGAATCATTGGATGCAAATGTATACATAATAAAGTCTTTATAAAAGTCGGGGATTTTCAAGGAGGGAGTGTGTGCAACAGCAGTTTTAATTTTGTTGAAAGAATCCTTCTTAATATCAGTCCACTTAAATTGTGCATTTTGTTTGACGATTTCCTGTAGTGGTTTGACAGTCTGAGCGAAATCAGGCACAAATCTTCGTACAAAATTTATGGTTCCCATAAATGATTGCATTCCTTTTTTATTATGGGGCATGGGAATTTGTTCAATGGCATTAATTCTTTTTGGGTCTATATATATACCTTTCTTTGAAACTATGTGCCCCAGTAACTTGCCCTCAGTGACGGTGAACACGCACTTCTTAGGATTGAGGGAGATGCCATATTTTCGACAGCGTTCGAAAATTTGCTTTAGGTGAAAAGCATGCTCTCCTCTTTTCTTCGAGAATATTGTAATGTCATCAAGGTACACCACAGTGCTTCATCCAATTAGTCCATGGAAATCTATGTCCATAGCTCTCTGAAATGCCGCTCCAGCATTAATCAGCCCAAATGGCATCCTTCTATAGAAAAAGTTCCCCATTTTGTCCTGAACGTTGTTTTTAATCTTTCTTCTTCGGCTACCAATACTTGATTGTAGCCAGAGAACCCGTCTAATAATGAAAACAGTTCAGAACCTGAAACCATTTGTAGCAGCTACTCCATGGGTGGCACATGATAGTTATCTTTATCCGATGCGCGGTTTAAGTTCTTGAAATCCACACACAGTCTGATTTCTCCTGACTTCTTTCTAACTGGTACCAGATTTGATACCCACTCAGAGTGTCTGACTTTAAAAATGATTCTAGCATCCAACAACTTCTTTACCTCACTCTGAATCAGTGGTTCTAGTTTTGGATGCATTTTCCTCAAGGGCTGCTGATATGGCTTGACTCCCGTCTTGATGGGAACAACGTGCTTGATGATGTTGGTATCATATGTCTTTAACTCTTGGTACGTCCAGGAAAATAAATCTTTGTATTGTTTAAATAGACTGATGAACTTGTCTCTTTCTGTTGGCAAACAACATTTGCCAAGATTCACGAACTCAGGTGCTGTTTCAGTTCCCAAATTTATCAGCTCGAACTGTAAAGTTGAGTTGTGAGTCTTCACGTTGGTGGGTCTCTTAAAATTTTCATTCAAGTCAAACATCTTTTCTAACATTCTTATCCCTTTAGGGATGAAATTATCAAATTTCATCTCGGCCTGATGTTCTTCATCATCAATAATCGCTCCTTTGAATACCTCATCATTTGTTAGACATTCTATAATTTGCTGGTCATCATCGAACACACGCAGGTTGGTAATCATATCAGGTATGGAAGGCCTGAAAAGCAATTCAACAGTACATCGATTATTTGAGGGTACAAGCCTAGCAGCCGAAGTAGCTAATAAGTCAGCTGCTGCGTTTTTAATTCTTGGGATTGAAATAATGTTGAATGCATTAAAACATTTAAGAAGGTCCCATACCTCATTCTGGTAAGATTTTAAGTGAGGAGAAACATAGTGGATTTGATTCCGGATTTGTTTCACAATAATTTCAGAATCCCCAAAAACTTTTAAATTACTTACCTTCAAGTCAATCGCTTTCTTGAGTCCCTGCACCAGTGCTTCATACTCAGCTGTATTATTAGTACATTCAAAATCTAATCTATATGAAAGGAAATGTTTATTCTTCTGTGGGTCAGTTAGGACACAGCCAGCCCCTGACCCTTCTAATGTCTTAGAGCCATCGAAAAATAAATTCCAAAAATCATTAACTACTGAAAATGAATCTACTCCTACTGCTAAGTCTACTATTTTACAATCAATCTCGCCAGCTTGCGAGAACTGAAGGAGATCATGCTGGGTATCAGATGGGTTTCCAGCTTCTTCCGCTTGATAATTCCCTGGTTCCAACTCAAGAAAATAATTTCCCAATACATAATCCACAGGTATATTCTTCTCATCCAGTTGGGTAACATTGTGCTTCATGTGGGGTTCTCTCAGAATCTTGATCTGGTTCGGACTCCCCTTGTATGGAAACCACAGGTGCGACCAATCTGAAGCGAAATATCCATTTAATTTGGTTGACCAATCTCTACTCAGGACCAGATCACAAGCGTCTGGTATATCGGCCACTATGATGTTAATAACTTGGCATACTTTGTCATTGGATTCCAGACAGATTAGGACGTCTTTCATCTCACCAATTACCTTAATGTTTGTCCTATCCAACTGAACCACCCTCCACGTGGTCGGCTTTGGCTGCCCATTTATCTTCTTACATACTAATATGGGCATGACATTAATGGACGCCCCCAAATATACCAGACAATTGTGCACATTATGATTAAAAATTTCAAACGTTAGGAGGAAAGGTAGATGCTTAGCTTTAGACTCACCTCCAATGCTGGTTTCTCCAATTTATTCTTCGTCTTGAGTTTGATTGTCAGTGGGAATCTTGTCATCTGATGCTTCGATTTCTTTCAACAATCTCTCTTTTTGATGCGGCACTTTGCACATTTCGAATAGTGGAACATTCGCTTTTATCCTTTTCAAATCCTCCACAATGTCATAATTCATCGGCTGTCCAATTGGATGTAGTTCGTGAGCATTTCCTTCACTTGGCTTGGCTGTTGTATCATCCTGTCTAGGAATTTGGCTGGTAATCGTGAATTATGGAATCTTATCAGTCAAGGCTTTATTTTGAAACTTCTTCTTAACATTTCTCTGCAGCCTTCTGATCTTTGGAAGAATAAGACTGTCGTCCTTAACCGCTCCTTGGCTTCTTGTGGCCACGTTGGTCTCCATAACGCCCTGGCATCCCTGAGTGTTTCCTTATTTAGCATCAAATAATGAGACTGAATTCCATAATGCCAAGGTATCCTTTTCCTGATATTCATTAGACGTAGAGGCAGAATTTTCTTTTCTTTCTTCATCTCCCTCTTCGGTTAACCTAGAATCCAGCAGTTGATTCATCACTAGTGTCATAGAGTTTATCCATTGTGGACAATTTTTTTCAGAGTGTGGTTGTTGATGGAAAGTGCAGAAATTATCCATTCCGACCTCTGTTAGATTCATGGATGCAGCATTGTGAGGAGGAGGATTAGAATGCTCCCTATCCTCTCTTTTCTTATAATATGGCTTATAAAACCTTTGTGCCTCCTTTTCTTTTTCCATATCTATGATCTTGTTGGAAAGATTTTGCATCATCTTGGCCATATTTTCCAGATCTGGTGACTTTTCTTCCTTAGGCTTAGCGAACAATAAGGCTTTTCTCCCCTCACCTTTCTCTCCTAATTGTTCTGGATAATCTTCAATACTTTCTCTTTCTGCTTCCACCACTTCTGCCTCTTCATAGGTCTCTGTCAGAGTAGGCTTGGCCCTACCTTTCGCAAACATGGCCAAATCATGACCCAGAGATGAAGTATAGTACTCAATCAGTACTTTATCTGAAGGCTTATCTGTTTCAGAGAAGTTCTTAATATATGCTGCAAACCTTTGTGTGAAACTGTGCACTTTTTCCTTTTTCTCTTTCTTCAATGCACAAAGTCCTTTCATAAGGGCAGCATGAGTCTTTTGAGTTGCATACTTACTTCTAAAAATCCTCTCAAAGGTGTTCCAGTCCGGAATTGAGTTAGCAGGCAACCCAAAATACCATGAAGCTATAGCTCCTTTAAGTGTATGCGGGAAAAATCGACATACTACATCTTCATGCTCCCCAGCCCTTAAACCTTCTATCTCCAAGTAGAAACTCTGCAGATGATCATCCACTAGGATCTTCTCATTGGGGTCAAATTTAGGCAGCAATTTTTTGAAGGATTGGGGTAAGTCATGTAATGGAGGTGTTAGATTTAGAGGTGATCTGGCTCTCCATGCAGGTGGTGGATTCGGTGACTTGGGGGGTTGGTTTTGATTTACGCCAGCCATGAGTCGGGGTGGAGAGTGAGGGGGTAAACCAACAGGATTTTGAGTAGGAGAACTGTAAGGGGTATCTGGGCCTTCTTGGTTCAAAGGTAATTCAACCTCTTGCAGAGTAGTCTCTACCAGTTCTTCCGAGTCTCCAACCAACAATGAATATTCTGCTATAGGACGGTCTTTCTTCTTGTATTCTCTTCTAGGTAATTCATGGATAATTGGCAACCCTCCTAGCTTCCTTACATATTCCCTGGTGTGTCTTATTAGGTCATTAACCACTTCGTTACCAACAGCATATAGACGTTCTCTGTTTTCTTTCGGGGTTGGATTATGGAACCCACTTCTTTCGGAACTGTTACTTGTGGAAAATTATCGGGAAAACGGGTTTCCTCGGCCAGCCATGCACTGACGGCCCTCCTTCTAGCACTAAAACTGTTGGGGCCTGGAAATTTGCAGGAGACAACAGTAAAGGATTCTCCCCAATCAATGTTCCCAACTAGCACGTTGACTGTTTGGTGTAGGGAATCCGTCCGGTTTGCAGTCCGGCTACCATAGGTCAAGGTAACAAAAACAAAGTTTTACCGGTTGCGGCCCGGTCCACCGAGGTTTTGTATTTTGACTTAGAAAATGAAATGCAAGTTCCTAACTAAATGCAAAGTGATCAGAATGCAAGGAGCTGTCACAATGTGATGTGCAGGTTCTTACCTCTCGTCTTAGACTCACACACAGCCAAATCACATACCATAAGAAATAACTTAACTATCTAATCTATCCCTAGGGAGCAAGGTTATCATTCGTTAGTGAGTAATACATTTTGTGCATGCATTATGAATAGTTACAGACAGCTGATATTTCATTCAAAACACATGAACAATTACAGATATTTAAACAACCAGATAGCCGATTATTTTACGAACAACATTTATTACTCACAGTGGAGGAAATACCAAAGATACTGAAGAACATTTAACAAGAACATAGGTTCAGGAAGTTAAATACTCTCACAGTAAATGAAACAAAGCTAAAAACGAAATAGTTCCCCTTCAAGCATTATTCATTGAGTCGCATTGATACATTCCACCTTTCACTCTCTCTAGCAGGCAAAATTGCAGTTTGCTTTGAAAAACGAAGTAGTTCCTCTTACAAGTAAACATTTACAAAATTTCCTCAGGGAAAAATCCCCTTCTCATTCCTACTTCCCCATATTTAAACTACACCCCCCATCGTTTGGGATTCCCCAGCGTGCGACTTTCCAGTCTCTCCCAACCTTTCAGCTTCCTCTTCTGGCCGTTTTGTCTTCCCAATTATCTTCTGTGTGCGTTCATCTCCCCATCAGTAACCGATAGGTCTTCTTAGTTTGTGCCTCTGTCATTTTCTTGTGTTGTCCTTTTCTCCACTTTGTCCTCCTTGTGACCCTACCGGTTTCGATCTGACCAAGCTAAGCCTTCACTCCGGGTCGCCTCAGCAGTCCGTCGAATTCCTTCTGCAAAACAACTTCAGTGCATCATTCGTTGAAATGGGATTTTAAACATTAAAATCATCTGCTCGGAACGGTCAACCAACAAGAAAATAGCCAGGTGATAGTCTTGAATAAGCCTTGGGCGGGAAGGTTATAAATCGGTAGTAGGAAAGGTTTGGGCATCAGACGCTAAACCACTTTCCCGGCTGCAACGACGGATGGGAAAAGACTTCAGGCATGTGATGGAAAGGGCGGGAAAACATTAAGTCGAAAGTCAGAAATCTTTGACGTCCGAAGCGAAATGGATTCCCTGGCCACAACGACGGATGAAGAAAAGATATAGTCACACGATGGACATCGGGGAGTGGATCGTTTCACACTTTAGAAGCTAAAATGCTCTGAGAGCCACAACGACGGACGAGACAAAGATTACAGCCCCCAATTCAACATAAAAGACGCCCGAAAAATATAAGTAATGGAAAACTCAAAACATCGACGGTCCAGCTGATTCACCTCAGAGACAATGGGCAACCGATCAGACGGGTTTCTAGCTAGCAGGACACATTCGATTCTTCATGGATCAAATGAAATCAGAGCAGCTTTAAATGGAAAGGAGGGGCCCCAAATTTTAAGAGATTTGGGGTGAAAAGTTACAGCAGCAACACACTACTACTGGAAACTGGGACATGACTAAATATCTGAGTAATGATGAGATGAAGGGGAGTAAAAAATCATAGTATCAATATTGCAGGAGATAGATTGCATCCTCAATCAAGAGAAATATATGTGGCATTGGAAACAATGGATGGGAGATGAAGGATGCATGGTATGTGGTTAAGACAAATTCTGTGTTTCTAGAAACCGAGAAGGAGCTGATTGAAAACATGATTTGTAGTCACAGTGAGAAGTTGATCATTGCTTTTGGTATTATCAGTGCAAGCCATGGAATTCCTCTTTATGTACGAGTAAGCTACTCTTGTAGAAAATGGATCCTCTTTCCATCCACAAATATGATGATAATATGACAGAAATTGCATGCATGGGCATAGCTATACCATGTTCTAGGATCCATGCATATGCGGGAACAATGCTTATACATACAATTATTTCCCAATTGTAAATTTGTCTAGATCTTTAAGGTTTCAATCAGAAGTTTGATTTCATATCCAATATTTTGAAGTGAGAAATTTGCAAGACATGAAAACCATTTCTATCATTTTAAGGATGTGTTCTTGCAGAGATTAGTATTGTTGCTAGTTATAAAAAGCACAAACAATAGCCTTGTTTAATGTGAAAACTACCAACTTGAGCATGGTCCTTCCCTGATTTAATATTTTTGGTCTAGTATTCATTTATGTGTTGAAGATAATGATTTATTTGGAGAAGAAAGAGCTTTAATATGGTCTTTGAAGAGAGTGTGCCTAATCTTTTCGAGTTTAACTATCATGTCAGCATATTTTTGAGTTTAACTATACTAGTAAATGGACAAAGTTTATTCTTAATGTGGACTTCATATGTTTTAAAATTGAGTTGAGAAAAGCAGGTTTTGTGGTTAATGTGTGCAAGCCATGCGAGCTCCTTTCTTTGGTACAAATATTTAAAGAAGGGTTCACTAGCTATAAATAGGAATTATAACATTCAATTATGGCATCCTGTTTTCTCTTTGGTTGTAGATAGCTTCTCAGTTCATCCAATTTCTATATGATGAAGGGTGCAACCACACACGAAGAAAAACACATCCTCTTTTTGTCAAATTTGAAACCTATTATTTTACTCTCTTTCAAAATACAGTCCTTAGTACATTATTGAAAATTCATAATACCTAACTGACAACAAAATAATTGCACTTGCATTATTTTGAACCGTAATCATAACCTAAGTTTCATTCCATAGTGACTTTTCACGTTATCATTGAAGACAAATAATTTCAATGGTCTAGAATGATTGAAGGAAAGCATCATCAAGTTGTAAATTTAACCTCCATATGAAAGTACATGCAAACTTGTTTCTTGTAAGGGAAGACCAACTTTCATCAATGCCCCAAGGAAGAAGAGTTAATTTGATGATGGAAGATCACACTTCTTAAATTTATAGACATTTCAATTAATGATGGAATCTAAAAGTTAATAAATGTATAGAAATTTTGGTGTTTGGAATACCATTGAAAATCTACGAAGATATGTTTACTATACTAAGATGCATGAATATATTTCAAGTTTTATCATAGGTTGTGGAATTTATAGCACTAGTAACCCAAATAGAAGGGAACTTATTTTCACTTTCCATTACCAATACCAAGTATAGCTTATGAAATTATCTCAATGGATTTTGTTGGAGATTTTCCTAGGTTAAGGAGAGGCAAATCTATTACTTCTCATGAAAGTTTCTCAGTGGATTTTGTTTATCATGTAGTGATAGCATTTTAGTGATGGCTATTCATACCCCCTAACCCTAGAGTGTAAAAATAGGGTAGTTATAATTTCCATGATTGAGCTTTAGAACTGTATAATAGAATATCGGTATGGTTAGAAGGGTAAAGGGATCAATTTACCACTGATATTGTTTTTATTGATTCCCTTATCATCATATTCTGATGCAAAATCTGCACCGAGTGTTGTGACCAAGTAGAGGGCCAAGCTTAACCAAACACATTCCTTATGCTCATATTGTTAATGGTATAGTCACACCAACCTATACTAGTTATCAAAATCCTAGATATCGTCTTTCCCCTAATGCAGAGCCTCTTGACTTTAACCAATAAACATATAGGTATGTCTCACCCCTGTATTCTCTACATCTTCACAGACACCTTCTTCAAAACCCTCAAAAGAAACCAAGGTTCCATACTAAGAAAATTATTTACCAATTCACCATGGGGTAATCATGTGATGAGTTCTCTCTTTGTGCAGGTTGTTATCTCGCCCATTCATATGCATTC
>LPNX010903542.1:206217-261217 GCA_001517045.1 Pseudotsuga menziesii | reverse complement strand
AGAAATAGGTCTTCTAGTTGGTCATCTAAATCTGAAGGATTCACTAGGGGTCAAAGATATTAATCACTATTCATTGTAAATCCAACGAATCTCCCTTCACTTTTCATTGCAAATCTAACAAACTATTATCGGTTAAGTGATAGGAAGACTGGTTGAAAAACCTATGATGATTAAAGTAAAAAATCTGACAATGTTGGAAGATGAAAAAAAGAAGTTGGAAGGTACAACAATGTTATCACCCCAGGAAACGCCTCTAGTTTGTAGCTCGAGGATGCCTCATAACTTAAATTTTTTTAATGTTTTTTTCTAAATAGATCAAGTCAGATGACCTACAAGACCTAAATCTCCCAAGACATGCATAAAACAAAACTAAAATATATGGCTTCTAACCACCAATGTTTAGAGGGTTGATAATAAGGTGAATAAATGGAGAACTTACTATGCTGACAGATTCATACATAAAACAATCACATATGAATGGCTAATCATAAAAAGGAAGAATAGTTGCAATTCAACTCATTAACACTTAGATAGGATGACAACTAGCTGGCATTAGATTAAAAGAATAAACCCGAATTAGACATTTAAGCACAAGTACACAACATAAAAGACATGGAAGCTGAACATATAATGGCAAAAGAGCTTATATTAAATGATGAATAACATGAGAATCTTGATAACAATAACGGTATAAAAGTCTCTGAAGTTGAACCCTTGCTTTAAAATAAGTCTTAGGCTTTATAGCCTTTATAAGAATCTTCATATCCTGAAAAGTTGGATCTGATTTACTAAAAATAGATCACCTAACTGTTTTGCAAAAATTTAGGTCAAAAACCCTAATTTAAGTGCTAGTATATCTAGATCTAGCACTTTGTTCACTCATTGAACTCTTTGATAACTGTAGTGATTATTGAAGTAGAGCTATAACCTATTATCTGACAGATAAGGCATGATTTGTAAAAGAACAGGCATTAGAGGAAATTTCAATTTAAAATGGGCCTTCAAAAAATAATACAAATTCCATGTCATCATGTATTATCCAAACAAAATGCTTTAAAATAAAAAAAGGGAGCACCTCTTAAAAAAAAATTTAATATAAATTTGAGGATAGGTATCATAAAAAACTACTTTTTTTGTTTGTATTTTCAACATATCTCCTTGTGTTTTTACTCAAATTTCGTTTGGGAGAGCTCGTTGGATGTAGAATTAAAGTTCGCATCTAACAAGTACCCAATCAGAATACTTTTGACGTGCCACGCTACCGCAAAAACAAGAAATACTTGAAAAAACGTGATGATGACATAAAAGTAGTTTTCCTCTAAAATTAATAAATATTATTTTATTAATTTTCCTTAGGAGGCCAATTTTGAGTTCAAATTTCCTCTAGTGTAGGGTTTGTGACCCATTTCTCCTTGATCACACCTTCAATACTAGAACAAACCTCCTCCACTGGTGCTTTTCATCAATTTTCAGGTTCATAATTCACCCCTGAGGTGTTTGTACCCATCAAAATTGGTTATGTGTGTAAACATATCATTATGCACCATTTTGCACTTTTGGTGGTTAAGGAAGCAGAATCCCAGGTCTGTTAGTTGTCGAAAGCTCTGCTTTCATTGGCTAATGAATAGCTGCTACATTCGCCTAAGCCACCAAAAGCTCTGTTTTCTGCAAAATTTTATTAGCCTTTAAATAAACCTTTTACAACTTTTACCTCTATCCTTCCATTATTTCTTCCATTTTCATAGGGTTTGACAGAGCAGCAACATCATGAGCTACCTCAGGATCCTGAAAGCTTGTTGCTTCCTCTACTAGGGTTTCTATTGCAAAGTGAGCTTGAGAGCTAGAGTTTGAGTTGGAATTCTTCATCTGCAACCTCAATAGTCTGATCATCCTATAAAGCTCGGTGTTGTCCTTCATAAAACTCATATTCCTTTTTTGTAGTAGGAAACACATCCCTTTCATTTCTAGCAGAGAATTATGCAATTGAGTATTTTTCTTGGTTAATATCGCATTAGTTCTTTTTATCTCTCTCTCTAAGATATCCATTTCATGTATTTGCCCTAACAGTTTGTTTATTATCTAAGACCTAGGTTTGGTTGAGGAGGTCTCTGCCATTAGTTCCCCTTGACCTTCCCTTGGTGTTGGTGAGGAAAACTCCTCGTGTTATGTTGCAGCCTGCTTGGTTAGGTCAACTTCCTGCTCCTTTTCTTCTTTTGAATCTGAGTAGGGTAGGTTAAGTATATTTCCACTTTGTGCTAGGCCCTCCTTCTCCTTTCCACTGAAATATAGATTTCTCTTGGTTCTGTTGGTCTTAGTAGTTGGAGAGGGCTGATAAACTGCCACTCGTGAGATGATAGGTCATATTTTGCCCCAAAAGTTTGGCCAATCTGCCAAAAAATGGGGGATGAGAGATGGATTTGTTTCTCCAAATCTGTGACACCTGTGTATAAAAAAAAATAGGTTTTTGTATATTGGTTTTTTGTGAGCAAAAAACTCTCTCCATTTTTTGTAATTCATTTTCATTTTCCTAACATATGTATTTCAAAAACATGTATCAAACAGGGAAATTTTGAGATCCGAAAATTAGGGCTCGAAGATGGATCGATTCTCCCAATATGCAACACCAGTAGGAAAAATGAGAGAGTTTATTGTTCTCTGACATGTTAGGAACAAAAAAGTTCACTATTTTTTCAAATTGATTCTCCAGTCGCTCAGAAGCATTATTTTAAAATGATGCATTTTCACATTAAAATGCCAATTTTGGTGGCTTGTAGCGCCCTAAAATTTTGATCTTAGCTGCCGAAAGTACAATATCGGTGGCTTAGAGACTGTTTTAAAACAACTCTTAGCCAAGGAAACCTATGTTTTTAGTTTTTGAGTAGGTCCTCCTCCTCTGCTCATCTTCTTGAATGTTCTGATGTGCCTGCAAAATTGAAATTCAAACCATAGGGAAGGATACTACAATGCTGGATACAGAGAGGGCTTGGCTCAATGAGAATGCATGTAGGAAAATGGGGAATAGAATAAGGATAGGGTGTTGATTTTGAGGGCCTGAACAGTTATTGGTACTTGAGGAAGATGGCGGTAAACTCTTGGTGAGAACCACGAGATAACTAGCACAACAATCAATTAACTAGAACTTGATGTTTCGTGGTGGTTCAACTGCATTCATAGGACAGATGGAGAGTAGGCTAAGGTTTCTGGTCTCTAACAGTCACTCAAGTTCAATAACTACCCTTTACTCACCAAGTCATGATTTTCTACAGTCCCTAGACTTTTCGGCAGTTAAGTGCTTGACCATGACGTTCCTCATGCTGACGATGTTTGATTTCGATGGATATGCAAACTGTTTTCCCTTTTTGGTGCTTTCAGTGGTTAAGGAAATCTTGGGTTTAATTCCCAAGATTTCGAAATCTAGGCTTTTGAGTGCTAATGCACCGTTGGCATGTTTTCCCAAGCCACCGAAAGCTTCCTTTCCAAAATTTATACAAAAACATAGTTAATGAGATTTCGGTGGTTTAATGTCTTCTTGGACCAATTGCTAAGCTATCGAAACCTGGGTTTTTCGATGGCTAATGAACTATTGGCAAGTTTTCCTAAGCCACCTAAAGGTCCCTTTCCAGAATTTTTATAAAAATGATGTCAACAGTCTTTCGGTGGTTAACGCAGTCCTGAGTCCAAATTGTTAGCTGTCAAAAGCTGGGATTTTCGGTGGCTAATGAACTGTTGAAAAGTTCGCCTAAGCCACCGAAAGATAAAATTTCAAATTTTCTTGAAAAATAGAACACCAAGTATTCCAATTTTGTTAATCACTCAAACATCTTTCATAATATACCCTGAAATCTTCACTACTATGCAGAAATAAATTTTCTGAGTTTGAACTAATGAAAATTAATTTATTTAGGAGATAACAACTAGCTCCTAATCGGGGATGGGAAACTCCCTATGAGGTCCCAAGAACCCTATACCAAATGCCTTTCCTAAAAAATCAAAGATTAAAGCTATCTTCTAGTGTTCCATTGGGAATGGAGTCATTTATCATTCATAACTAATTCGCTGCAACCTATCTGTAGCCCGCTTTGCTCATTCATGAAAACAACTGAAAATGACCTAGCTGCTCATATTAAGAGCTTATTTTCCTACCTATAACTACTCCTAATTATAATCAGTAGAGTATTCTTATCAAGAGACATCATTCTTCCAATGAAGCCATGTTAGAAGTTGATCTGCTGAACTTATCCTTGATCTTGACCCAAAAAATAAATGAAACCCTAGGGTGATAGAACTAACTATCATCTAACAAAAATATTTTGATATCTATGCTACTCATAAGTTCCATATAGTTAGCAACGGGGTCATAAAATAAAATAGAAAATACCTTTTTAAGCTTCTGATCTTTTCCTCCACTGACATCAATGTTGAATGTGGATTGCTCAACCTTTGTCTGATAAAAATGAAAGCTCAACAACTGATCTAAATATTTTTGTTCCCCTTCACGTAATCTGAATTCATCATGATGATGTGATGGCCTATCATAGTTGACAATTTCCTCTTCCACAATAATATCTTCGCATGATATATCAAAACTAAAAATATCTGTATTGGACTTTTGAGCAGCATATTCATAACAGGACTCTAGTTCCTTGTCATAATTTGAAGCAAGATATTCATAAGGAAAAGGAAGATATTCCTGATGTTCTAGCTAGAGATTAGATAGTCCTTGAAAATCTTGTTCCTCATGGTTACTGCAACTTCCCTTGATTTGCAAATATGGAAACTCTGAGACAGACTTACTGATTTCAATGGTCATTTGACTAGTAGAAAGATGATCAATTCCATGTGTAGTTAAATAAATCAATTCTTTAGATTCACAACAATCAGATTTAATGATAGTAGGAAAACATTCAACTTCTTTGTAATCCATTTCTAGTTCATGTTGATTAAAAAGTGCATCGACTACTACATTACGATCCAAAATCCAACGGTAAAATCCGACGGCGCGTGGATTTCTCTTTTTAAACTTACCAAAAATCACAAGGATACATTTTTTTTTGTAAGTTTGGCCACAAGCGTTGCTTAACCGACGGTTATGAGAATATCCGTCGGTTAAGCGATGGATAGTCTCATAACCGTCGGTTAAGCGACGGAGCCTTTAATTGGTTGTAAATACATATCGCAAGATAAGCGACGACGCCTTTTATAAGATACATATCGCAAGATATAAGTGGAAACTTTAATAAAATCCAGTTTATCTTTCTTTGATATGGCACAAATACTTCAAGGTTTTCGGTCGAACCATGCGATTTCAGGGAAAATTTGGTGAGAGCATTTGGAATAACAGGAGACTGGGATTACTGGACGAATCGGTGTTTTCTGACGGGAATTCTACTGAGCAGGGGGAGTCATGTATCATCCGTTATGGGGAGGTGTCCATGGCGGTAGAGATCATAAGTATTATTTATTCGTTTCCCTTGTCTTTGATATTGGCTTTCAGAGAATTCTGTAAGGTATGGGGACCAAGTTCTGAATTTTACCCTATTATAGTCAGTAAAAGAGGGTTTAGAATTAAGTGCCTCACAATTATTGGCCACGAGTTCAATACTCAGGGATCCATCCTTTCGTTCTATACCCAATGCCCTAACGTACCCTCAGACAGTGAATGCCGATGCTTTTTGACGAATTGGGCCTTTGCTTGTTATTTCTTCTCAAGAAAATTGGAAATTTGAACATAAAAGGGTTTTGATGGCAACGGTATTTTTTTTGATTTGGTCAGCAGGGATTTGTGCACTTTCAGGACTTTGACCGAAACTCTTTTCTAGAAGGAAAATGAAACCAAACAAATTTTCAATGGAATTGGATTTTTTAGGCCCCCAAGACTCTAAAAACTGAGCCAAATGCCCATTTTTATTTAGTTTTTGCTATAAAATAGTGATTATTTTCTTTTGGCAAAAAAATCGAGCCGAAAAAATCTGTCATCTAATTTATATAATAGATTACTAATACATTTTCTATATATGTTGCATATGTAAAACAATTCTGCGTGTGTTAGGATTTACTATACATACTAGTCTGAGGGCATTGTAGAATGCCAACCATCATTTTTGAATTGCAGTGGAAGATGCCAAATTTTAATTCTGCTCCCAAGTAGTGCCCTTATTTTTGGCATTTTCTGCCCTTGGGATGTGCTTCAAGAAACACTGCACTGCAAAGTGGGTTTTCTTCAGCACAGGTGCCATGCCTGAGGAGTAGTTGTTCCCCTAAAATCGCCCAAACACTTGAACATGGCCTCATTCCTTTCAACCTCGTGCCATATGGGTGGGGTAGACCATTGCAAGAATTGAACCCTGGTGAACGGCTCAATATTCCATGAACCTCACCAGTTAGCGAATTTCCCTTTGGTAGTATTTCCCTTCATCTGACAATCAGAATGTTGCTGTTGTCCATCATTTGAAGGGAAACATGTTTATGATTCTTCTATGAACTGTAGAATGTCTTTCGAAGGTCATTTGAAGGGAAACATGTTTATGGCTCTTCTACGAAGTGTAGAATATCTTTCAAAGAAGGTTATGTGAGTTTATGAGTTTGGGAAGAACCATTAAATCTTGCAGGTAAGCTTGATAGCATTGCTGGTTCTAGAAATAAAAAGTCTATGCATCTGGTACTTGTATTGAAGGGCATATGGATTTTAGTCTTTGATTATTATTGGCTATGTTTAATATCTGGATTCTGTAGACTACTCATTTAGTTGTAAGCCAAAATAAAACCAATTTTTAGAACTAGATGCCAGATATAACATATTACTCTTGGTCCACTAACATTAATATATTAAAGCAGAAGATGACACTAGAAATATGAAAAAATCTTTTTCATGTTCTAAAGATTTGTTGCATTGCTATCAAGCTTACTGTCTAGAACCAACAATGCTATCAATATTATTGTCTTTGAAGGATTAACCCACAGAATCGGCCAAGTGTGGCTTTGATACCAAATATAATAAATGGTCGGCTTTTTTGAAGGATTAACCCACAGAATTGGCCAAGTGTGGCTCTGATAACAAATATAATAAACAGTTCCTGTTTCTTATGAGATTGATAGAATATTTATGCAAATATATAAAAATATATTGAGTAATGAATGATGATAAGATTGATGATTACCATGAGCCTCATGATGTTATACTTAAACGCGTTGACTGATCATGGGGTGAAGGGGTGTACTTATAACACAGTCACATTGATTTATGAGACAATCATTAAATGCTGATCCATGCAATATATCTTCAGGTGTACTCTGAAATTACTAATTCATAGTTGTCTTTGACTCTACACGTTCTTGAGACATTAAATTAACTTTAACATTTTCCCTTTAGGCTTAACATGTGCCAAAATTGTTCTTCTTAGGATTTGTGGCTATGTCAAGCCATTTGTTTTCTGGTTCAATGTGTTTTGACATTTTCTTGCCCATTAAACGAAAGAGAACTTCCTTTTAAGGTGGCATTTTCTTCTCAGTTATTTAATTTCTTATTTGGTGGTCTGCCTGTCATTATTATACACAATTGATATTACCTATTCGTGTACAGACCATTGGCAATTTCTAATTAACTTGGTCCTAGAACTGGACATTTCAATCCATTTAATTTGCAAACGGATGAATGCAAATTATGGCATCTAACTGGTTGGGATTTACTGATATGATTGTAGTGGTGTTTTAGTACCTATTTTTAGTCCACTTTCAATAAACTAAAGATCTCCATTTTTCTTTAGCACTTTTATCTCATACAATATTCTTGTTAGAATCTAATGTAGTTTTCTGTACAGGGCACACATTTATTTGGAGGGAAATTTGGAGACAAAGGTTTTCAGTGATCCTATTACAGGTCTTGTTAAGAATGTTAGAGAAATCGCCATTAGGCAAGGGGGTGAGTTTCTTTTATTGCATGTTTATACTTTCTTTTCATGTTATTTAATATATATGCATTTTTACATTAATAAAATACATGCAGTGATGATATTGAACCTAAATTTATTGAAGATGCATTTGGTATAGTGTAGCATTGTTTTTTTGTAAGCTAGTAGAGTTTCTATTGATTTATATAAAAGATATACATGCAGTCAAAATTTTGGCCAGCCCGAGGAAAGCCCGGCCAAGATATTAAACATAAGTTTCACTGTTACTGCTCTATCTGTCATACTAATATTTTGGAGAGGATTTAAACAGAAACTGATAACATAATAAAAGTTCTGCAACATGCCTATATTGACATATATTTCAAAATTCTCAAAAACAATTGACTGCGGGAACCTATTTTTACTTCTGTGCATCATCTTCCAGAATTGGATTTATTGGGACTTGGATCGCTTGAGTGTTCAGGTGATCTTCAGGAGGAAAGTACATGCCTGTAGTAGCTCTATAGATACAGTTAAGCTTTCTGTCCAATCTTTTGTTCTAAGCATGTAGCTTGTTGTTTTGATCAATAATTTCATCCATCATCAGGATTAAACCGTTTCTTTCTTTCTGAGTGTCCAGGATGGCCTTACTCAGAAGAGATTTAATTTGCCACTTGAGTGCAATGTTCTTAAAATACTTAATATCTCTGGTTCTTGTGTTTCCTGGGTCTTGAGTATGGCCTTCCATATTTTCTAGAAATTTCTCATCCAGAGTGCATTCCTGTTCTAGGCAAGTGTCCTCGTTAAGTTCCTCAATTTTCCTTTGAATGTGGGCTGGGGTGAGGCGGAAGTACTAGGAGTGATTGTGTTCAATTTCGAGCTTAATTCTACTATTAGTAATAGGGGCCTTTCCGTTTCAGGTGTCGTGGGAGAGGGGCATGCTGGGCATAGAGGACTACAGACCACTTGATTCGGGAGTGTAGTGTAGCATTGCTAGTCAACTACCTGTCATGCTTTGAAGTTGAATGTTATAAATCTGGAGTGATTTCTCTCTTTTTCTTCGTGATTTTTTTATGAAATTAGAAAAAGACTTTTTGTTGTTTAATTGAACAAATATTATCCTGAAATAAAAAGTCTATGCATCTGGTACTTGTATTGAAGGGCATATGGATTTTAGTCTTTGATTATTATTGGCTATGTTTAATATATGGATTCTGTAGACTACTCATTTAGTTGTAAGCCAAAATAAAACCAATTTTTAGAACTAGATGCCAGATATAACATATTACTCTTGGTCCACTAACATTAATATATTAAAGCAGAAGATGACACTAGAGATATGAAAAAATATTTTTCATGTTCTAAAGCTTTGTTGCATTGCTATCAAGCTTATTGTCTATAACCAGCAATGCTATCAAGCTTAATGTATTTTTAAGAGTTGCAGGTAGTGACATCTCTGACATGGTAGTTACAATACATCCCTCTTGGCTATAATTACTGTGACAGCTGTAACAACTTCTAATTCCACCTGAATTTGTGCAGATGTGACTGCTGATCCCATATCTTTCCGTTGCATCTCTATGTGATATAAATACATATATTTGTAATTGAATATTGTTAGAGAGTCCTTTTATTTTTATTCTAAGTGTATGGTATTTATCTGTCTGAATTTTTTTGGGAAGGGCTTTCCTTTCTCCAAAATCCCTTGGTCTAGGCTTACTCTGTGTGGGCTCTGTATTTACTTGTTCTTCTAATTCTGCTGTGCATTTTAACAAAAAACAAGTCAAGTTTGAGCACTACCCAATTACATTTGTTCTATTTGAACTTGTTAATTAAGTTTGATTGCTTCCAAATGCCTCCCATAACTTCTGGTTACTTTTCTGGTAAATGTCACCATGGTTGTGCATTGTTTTAGGCTTTTAGCAAGTTTTGCTTCATGTGTTTGTGTCTGATCTTCCTGATGCCAATAGTTACTAATAATAATTGATTCGATGTGAATGATTTATGTTCAACCAGAGAAAATATTTTTAATAAATAGAATTTGATCATTTCCTTATTTGACCACTGGAATGCAGAATTTAGTTGGGATGATGTGAAGAGTTACAAGCACAGAGAAAATTGTCTTGGTCATAGCATCAAGGCTCCCATTGGGAGATGGCAGAAAGGTATTTATTTGTGACTAAAATATTACTAGTTTTTTATCACTTTGTAGTTTGCTTGTCTTTTACCTTAGGAGAGCGTGTACCTGAGGATAGGAACTAACCATTTATTTTGTACTGATGACTATGCTATCATTGGACTTACTTCACTCTTGTTATCTCCATCAGAATCTGTCATTTGCATGAGTTTGGACTAATGAAAAATCTAATATGATTGTACTAATGCATCAAGAAATTTTTGTTGCATGTGTTGTTTTACTCTCTTTGCAGGATCTGATGGCCAAAATTAATGAAAAATGAAAATTTAATATGATTGTACTAATGCATCAAGACATTTTGTTGAATGTCTTTACAAAGCTACTTCTCTATCATTGAGCTTTCAGAATTATAATGAACTGGTTTTTTATTATTGCTCTGCTTTTGTAAATGAGATTTTCAGTTGACTAACATGGCATGAACACTATAGCATGGTTTAGAATATATTACAAACTGTATATGGATTTAAGTTCATTTATAAATTGTAATTTGTGGAAATGCAAAGTAACATATAGTGCATAGTTAATTTCATCAAAGTAACTTGGGATAAGAAGCGGATGCGAAAAATGTAATTTGCATGTCTGTTGGGTCCCATAGGATGTATTGCTAGCAGCTATACATGGGAAATGCCATCCTCATTTCAGAGTTGGAATCGTTGACCCATATAGTATTGTCCTTTTAGCATAAGTTGTTTATTAAATTCTCTTAAAATTGTACTAGATTCATATGTTTCCTGTCACTGTTCCTCTAATATGATGTCCATATTATTTCAGGTACTCACTGAAAAGATGGAAGAGCTGCTAGAATTTGACAAGTATGCAAACTGAAATGGTAAACCATATAAACTGCTGGTCCAATCTTCTCTTCAAAGTCTGAATTTGTCAGGCTGTCTCTGATCATACCCATGCCTGGAAATGCTTACTGCTGTTTGAAAATGAAAGTGTACTCAGATTTGCCCTGTGTATTTTTACTCTCATCAAAACAAGTGTCCCATAAGAGAAGATCTCACCATAACACTCTCATAAGCTGACCACGTGACCATGTCATTTCTTCTATTCAAGTGAAAAAATTTCACTTGAACACCCATGCAATATGGGGGATAGCAATTTCCAATATACAGTGGATTCATCAGGAAAGGAAAGATAGCAATTTCCAATATACAAATAATATTTATCACTGTTGACTTTACCCCCATTCAACATATACTGTTCTGAGCAGAATGGAAGACCCACTTCCTTTAAAACATTTCAAACTTGCATCTCTCTCTGCATATAACATGAAGGCTGGCAGCGGACAATAGAGTTTCCATTCTGCATGGTGCACAGTTTTTCTTTCTCCATTTCATAATCTTAGATCTTCTGTGAGGGAATTGTTGAATCCTATTTATATTCTGGCACATTACATAAAATATTTTTTTTATAAGCAAACTCCCCGCAGTCTGTCAAAAGATGGCACTGCTTTTTTTTATTGTAGGTCTCATTGTTTAATGGGGGACCTTCATACAGTCTATATTCATTTTTTCAATATTCCTAGATTACCACTGTAGGAATTGGAGTGTTAATCTTGCTAGAGAAGGGGGTCTGCAGTGTGCACTCATTGACCTTTGAGACAATGATTATGAACTGTAGAGAGAGGAGGGTGAAGGAGATACTGGATATGATATCTGGGAACCCTCTCACATGTGTGCCAGATGGTAAGATTTTTCTGGAAACTCAAAGAGTCAAACCATTTACTGTGGCCATTTTTTTTAATATTATTGATACGGGAAGTTTCTACTCTATGAATTCACTGTTAACATTGGCATTATTGATCCAACTGGGTTTTTATTTTATCTATTGCCTGGTTCATTCTTTTTGATGAATGTGGCATATCTTTTCATGGATATTTTAATGTCATTTGTCTCAATAACATTGAACATGTTTGTTCTTTTGATTTATGATATAATTAAGGTCTTTCAAAAGATAAACAGTAAGAAGTTGACAATTGAATTTATTTAACAGGTCTTGCAAGATAACAGTGCAAAGAAAGAAGATCTTCGAGCTCATGCAAAGGGTTTGAAAACTTTGGGAAATATTTTCCAAGTAATATTTCTCATTGTTCTTGCTTATGGAGTAATTTATAGTACATTTATGATCTAAGTGGCAAAGTAATTGCGCTTTGCTATTTCAACGAGTAGATGTTCTGTAGTAGAACTGACTTTAACAACTAATGATATCTATTGTATATGCTAGATGCATCTTTTAGGTTACATGGTAAAGGCCTTCAAAAACATTTATAAGTATTTCTATGGATGGATTGATGTAGTGAGTTGTTTTTTTGTTGGTCGCATGCTTGCCCTTATCTATTACTGTGCTGGGTAGTTTAGAAACAATTAATATCTGAGCAGTTTTCCCAAGAGAAGCTGTAATAATTTTTAAATGCTTTCGACTTTGTTTTTTTATTTTTCTATTGGTTGGATTGTATGTTTGGCTTGCTTTTTGTATTCTTGCTTTTGTTGGCCAGAAGCCAATGTTGATTTTCTTGCATTAACTGATGTGCTTTACAAACATGTCAAATGGGTCAACAGATTGCAAAAATACAAAATGGAGATGGAGTTCCAGAAAGAGACACTGCTCCTAGGTTGGATAAGGAAGAATGCAGCAATTATGCAAGATCTCCCGATACATCACCAAAGACTCCTCCCAGCACGACTCCACTTTCCTCTCAGGCACTTCATAATAATGAGTCTAAATATAAATCTATGGTTATGCTTGATTGCATTGTAACAGTATTATCTGCCCCTGAAGTATCCATTATAGAACCAATGCTTGTAATAGACCTTTTAAGTAATTAATGAAGCAATTTGTTTGTTTTAAAAACACCTGTTGTTCTTGCCCTCTACTGATTTTTCCTTAGTTATATTTAATGGAGATTATCATATTTGCATGGAGTGAAACTGTTCTCTTTTATTCTCATTGTAACTTCTCATTTACAGTACAAGTGTAGAAATTTAAGCCCAGGACTTTTTTGTTGCAATTGGAATAGGCTACTAAATTCCAATCCATTAGTTTGGTTATCAAAGAATTACAGTTATTCCGGCCTCTATTTATACGTGCACAATCCTAACTGGGTTGCATATCCTTCAATTCAAAATCTCAAACTAGTTGGCATTGCAGTTAGTTTGTCTAAAAGACTGATTTTTACCAAAAACGGAATCTCAAACTAGTTGGCATTAGTGTTAGTTCTATCCTAAAGAATATGATGTTGGCAAATAGAAGCCTTGTTGAAGCCAGCCTTCATTAGTGAATTGAGATACCTTTTACACTAAGCACATCTTCTGCTTATAGGTGCACCAAGATTGACACTATGTGGGATGTCTCTTTTGCATTCTTTTGCAACTAACAGTGGTCTTTCAGTAGTTATTTGGAGGATATCTTATATGCATTATATCCCTCAATGAACATTGGTCTAGGAAAATCTCGACAAAGAGAGTTTTAGAGGGGAATAAATAAAGCCTCACTCCATATCTTTGAACCAGCCATCCCCCATCCCATAAAGAAAGCCAGTTGGTTGGTTGGGAGATAGTTTCACATCGGTGAGGGAATTCAGGTTCAGCCCGCACAATAGGGGTGTCCAGTGGGAGATGAGAAAATATATAGATCAATTTGTGGAGCAGTGCAGTATGGTGCCTCAAAATTCTTTTTTAAGTGATCTTTATGAAAAGTGTAATGATGATCTAGACAGTAGTGAAGAGTGCATTAAATGAATGAAATAGAGTGAGAGAGAACCCCTCATCCAGTTCATGGTAAAGAACTCACTTCTAAGGAATGTGTATCCTCAAGGATTGGTAAGAGTAAAAGTTATTATGTGTCTATGTCTGATAAAGGGGATACGCTTTATCAAAGGTATAAGATTCCGCTGCATATGGGATATGGTGGTATTGGATTAATTGGAATGTATGGGTAGGGTCCATGGAGAGTTGTTTTAATTGAGATACATCCCAAAGGCCTCGAGTTAGGGGGCTTATAAATATACCCCTTACATAGTAAAAAATTATTTGGCATCTACTTTTATTTTCATCATGCTGCTACAATTAAGTCAACATCAAATGATCTTAAGGATACTACAGTGAAGAATTGTGTAAGTGATTAGCGGCATAATAAGCAGCAGGTCCCAGATAAAACTCGAGCTACTTATCCTTCACCTAATTAGTTCTTCGCCCACTCAGGTAATGTTTTTTCCTCTGTAGCGGATCCTCCACCTCCTGGTGAAGGAGGGGCTAGTTATCGTGATAAAGAGAACTCTAATACATAAGGAAAAAGAAAGATGTATATTTCTATGGTTTGACCGTCTTAAAGCATGGGATTGTGGTCTCGGCAAAGTTAGAGTTCCTGGCAGCAGTTTACCAATTTCCTGAGTTTGTTGTTCAGTGTGCTAAAAACAGAGAGATTTTTTTTCATGAATGACAGAAGTAAGTCTCTATTTACTATCTATGCCTCTGCCCTCAGCCAAATGCTTATATTATCTGAAGGATATATTCCTATAGACACCAACGTCCTAACCAGTGAATCCTTGAATATGCCTATCCATGCCAAAAAGTCATTGTTTCATTGATATCTAGAAAAGGACAAGGAACTTACAGACCTTTGCCTCCCGCCCGAATTTTCCCAAAGCTATCACGATAAGTCCGTCATTGCTATGTTATTGCGGGTACTCGGGTATGATGATGATGAAACAGTGCATTATTGTATCCTTGTATTTATGAATGGTATCTTTTCCTTTAGACAAATCCTCCAGTACGGTATCGTTATGCATATTTTCTTGCTGATCACATCCACGATCAGTTGTAGAATTTTGAAAGGGAACAAATGTTCATATATAAGTCCTATCTAGTTTATTTTTTATTATATAATAATGCAGACGATTTTTACTGTATAGAATTTAATAAGGTTTATGATCTAGGTTGGTCTAACCATGTCACTGGACGGATAGGGTTGGCATACAGCAGTTTTCACAAGCTAGACTTTAATAACACTTGCTTGAGGAATGCGGGTAGCCAGGCACTAGGATATTCTCACTCTTTCCAGGCCCCATTTACTTCCTTGGATAACGAATGCAACACGACAAATAGAAAATTATGAAGTTTGGGCCAGTCGCTCACTAAACAATACCATCCATCCCAGCCCAATAGCTAGTGAGCCAAGTCCCTAAAGCCCTCAACCCCTCACTCTCTATCCTTGCAGCCTCTACGCTGCTCTGTTACCTGCCTAAGTTGTTCTAACTGCTCTCCCTCCATCCATGCAATCCGGGCATGTGTCGAAACATTTCCCCTCTTCGATCCTCAAATCACTGGTAGACACGCCGCTGACGGACACCCCTCTAAACATTGACGTGAAAAGCAAGCATCCACATTTGTATTTTTTTTTTAAACAATTTCAGCCGTTGCTTAAGCGACACCCTGCAAATGATTTTTTTTTTTTTAAATAGTTTTAGCCGTCGCTTAAGCGACGGCCTACAAATGATTTTTTTTTAAAAACAGTTTTATCCGTCGCTTCACTGACGTCTTATCCGTCGCTTATGCAACGGCCTGCAGGCGATTTTTAGAAAAAACTTCAATATGAGCTAGTTTAATATGTCGGATAACCGTCGATTTACATTTAACCGACGGTATACTTATTTGTCGCTTAACCGACGGCTTAAAAAGATGTCGGATAACCGACGACAAGTTTCCGACGCTTAAAAAAAATCAAAGTGTCGTACATGCAACAGGGAAGTGTCAAAAATCCGACAATACGACCGTCGGATTTTTGGTCGAAATGTAGTAGTGATCACCTTGAATATTCTTGAAGGGTTGCTGCATATTGTGAGCGAGAGATCCATCTCTATTTGCATCTTCAACCTTATGATGTAATTCATATTCATCACAGCAATTACCAAATACAAGCTCATCTGAAAAATACCTTTTGCAGTGCTCAGTGAATGCTTGGTGAAAATCCTTCAATGATGAAATCCTGGAAGGAGGTAAAGAAAAATACCACTAACGTGCATCACCATACAATGAATACATGAACATATTCATGCTACTGATCTAATAGATCCATGCATTCATGAAATTTGAAGAGGTGTTTTGTAGGATTGTCTTATTTCTTCTCGTTGAAGGCAGGTAGAAAATATCCCCATTTGGACATATAAGGTACTGGATGTGGGAAACCAGGAACTGAAGAGAAGTTAAGAGGTGCAAACCTCTGTGCCAAAAGAGCAGCAAATTCTTTTGACATCTGAATATTATGGAGTCACCACTGAATTCGTCCTTCATGGAGTTGTCAAAGATGAGATCCTCACAAGCAGTAGTGCTTGAAGATTCCTCAACCCTAAAATTTTCTGATTTACTTATAAACTTATGAAAAATAGATCCTTCAGTAGAAGAAGATTTAAATGGAGGTATATTTGATATAATAGGAGAAATACCTCTAGAAATACCTGTTGTATCTCCCCTTGCAGCTCTGGAGGTCTGTCTTAGTGAATCCCTAGCTCTTCTTAGAATCTGTTATGGATTTGAAACAGGTTTTATTGGTGGCCCTTAAGGGTTTACTCTGGTACTTGGTATTATTGAAGCCACCTTATTCCAATGGAGTCACCAGATAGATGATTACAACCAAAATAGTTTCCAAAATTTGTCTATTATCAAAGTAGGATCTGTGTTGTCTCCCAGGGAAGCTGAGCTTCAATCTCCTCTCCTCGGCAACGACGCCAATTTGTTATCACTCCAGGAAACTCCTCTAGGTTGCAGCTCAAGGATACCTAGTAACTTAAATGTTTTTAATGGTTTTTCTAAATGGATCAAGTCAGATGACCTACAATACATCACTCTCCCAATACATGCATAAAAATCAATCAAAAGATAAGGCTTCTAATCACCAATGTTCAGAGGGTTGATAATAAGGTGAATAAATGGAGAACTTACTATGGTGGCAGATTCATACATAAAACAATCACATATGAATGGATAATCATAACAAGGAAGAATACTTGCGATTCAACTCATCAACACATAGATAGGATGACAACTATCTGGCATTAGATAAAAAGAAAAAACCTGAGTTAGACATTTAAGTACAAGTACAGAACAGAAAAGATGTGGAAGATGAACATATAATGGCAAAAGAGCTTATATTAAATGATGACTAACATGAGAAACTTGATAAAAATAAGGGTCTAAAAGCCTCCGAAGTTGAACCCTTGATTCAAAATAAGTCTTAGGATATATATCCTTTACAAAAATCTTCAGATCTTGAAAAGTTGGATCTGATTTACTAAAAATAGATAACATAATTGTTTTGCAAAAAAATAGGTCAAAAACCTTAATGTAAGTGCTAGTATATATAACTCTAGCACTTTGTTAACTCATTGAAATATTTGATAACTGTAGTGATTATTGAAGTAGAGCTATAACCTGTTATCTAATAGATAAGCCACAGTTTGTAAAAACCAGGTAGGGTTTGTGACCCATTTTTCGTTGATCGCACCTTCAAAACTAGAACAGACCTCTTCCATTGGTGCTTTTCAGCAATTTTCAGCTTCATAATTCACCTTTGAGGTGGTTGTACCCATAAAAACTAGTTATGTGTGTAAACATATGATTGTTTACCCTTTTACGCTTTCAGTGGTTAAGGAAGCAAAATCCTAGGTCTATTAGCTGTTGAAAGCTCTACTTTCGGTGGCTAATGAACAATTGTTGCGTTCGCCTAAGCCATTGAAAGATCTATTTTCTGCAAAATTTTATTAGCCTTTAAATTAACCTTTTATAGTTTTTACCTCTATCCTTCTGGTATTTCTTCCATTTGCATATGGTTTGATAGATCAGTAGCATCATGAGCTGCCTCAAGATCCTGAAAGCTTGTTGCTTCCTCTGCTAGGGTTTCTAGTGAAAAGTGAGCTTGAGAGCTAGGGTTTGAGTTTTGAATTCTTCATCTGCAACATTATTAGTCTAATCATCCTATAAATCATGTTTTTGTCCTTCATAAACCTTAGATTCCTTTTTTGCAGAAGGAAATAAATCACTTTCATTTCTAGCAGAGAATTATGCAATTGAGTATTTTTCTTGGTTAATATCGCATTAGTTCTTTTTATCTCTCTCTCTAAGATCTCCATTTCATGTATTTTCCCTAACAACTGGTTTATTCTATGAGACCTAGTTTTTCTTGAGGAGGTATCTGCCATTGGTTCCACTTGACCTTCCCTTGGTGTTGGTGAGGAAAAATCCTCATGTTTTGTTGCATCCTGCTTGGTTAGGTCAACTTCCTACTCCTTTTCTTCTTCTGAATCTGAGTAGGGTAGGTTAAGTATATTTCCACTTTGTGCTGGGGCCTCATTCTTCTTTCCACTAAAATCTATATTTCTCTTGGTTCTGTTTATCTTGGGATTTGGAGAGGCCTGATCAACTACCACAGGTAAGATGATAGGTCATATCTTGCCCCAAACATTTGGCCAAACTGCTGAAAAATGGGGGATCGGAGATGGATTTGGTTCTCCAAATATGTGAAACTTGTGTATAAACTGAAAGAGGTTGTTGTATATTGGTTTTTTTTAGCAAAAACATCTCTCAGTTTTTTTTTAATTCGTTTTCATTTTCCTGATATATGTGTTTCAAAAACATGTGTCAAACAGGGAAATTCTGAGATCCAAAAATTAGGGCTCAGAGATGGATTCTATTCTCCTGATATGCAACACCTGTAGGAAAATTGAAAGAGGTTATTGTTCTATAACATGTTAGGAACAAAAATATCTGAGCGTTTTGTAAATTGCTTCTCCAGTCACTCATAATCACCATTTTAAAATGATGCATTTTCATAGTAAAATGCTAATTTCAGTGGCTTGGAGCGCCCTGAAATTTCGGTCTTAGCTGCTAAAAGTCCACTTTTGGTGGCTTAGAGACTATTTTGAAACAATTCTTAGCCACGGAAACCTATGTTTTGAGTTTTTGATTGGGTCCTCCTCCTCTCTTCATCTTCTTGAATGTTTTGCTGCGCCTACAAAATTGAAATTCAGACCCTAGGGAAGGATTCTACAATGCTGGATCGAGAGAGGGATTGGCTCAGTGAGAATGCATGTTAGACAATGGGGAATAGACTGAGGATAGAGTGATGATTTTGAGGGTCTGAGCAGTGATTGGTACTTGATAAAGACGACGATAAACTCTTGGTTATAACCACGAGATAGCCAACACAATAATCAATTAACAGGAACTTGATGTTTCGTGGTGGTTCAACTGCAGTCATGGGATGGATCGAGGGTAGGCTAGGGATTTTGGTCTCTAAAAGTCACTTCAGTTCAATAGTGACCCTTTACTCACCATCTCATGATTTTTTGCAGTCCCCAATCTTTTCAACAGTTAAGTGCTTGACCATGACGTTCCTCATTCTGACAGTGTTTGATTTCGATGGATATGCTAACCCTTTTCCATTTTTGGCGCTTTTGGTGGTTAAGGAAATCTTGGGTTTAATTTTCAATTTGCCGAAAGCTAGGATTTTTTATGGCTAATGAGTCATTTGCATGTTCTCCCAAGCCACCAAAAGATTCCTTTCCAAAATTTATACAAAAACGTAGTTAATGAGATTTCGGTGGTTTAATGTCTCTTTGGACCAATTGCTAAGATTTTGAAACCTAGGCTTTTCAGTGGCTAATGAACTGTTGGCAAGTTCACCTAAGCCACCAAAATCCCCCTTTCCAAAATTTTTATAAAACCGACGTCAACAGGCATTCGGTGGTTAATGCAATCCTGAGTCCAAATCGTTAGCTGTCGAAAGCTGGGCTTTTTGGTGGCTAATGAAATGTTGAAAAGTTCACCTAAGCCACTGAAAGCTAAACTTTCAAATTTTCTTCAAAAACAGAACACCGGGCATTCCAATTTTGTCAATCACTCAAACATATTTCATAATATACCCTGAAATCTTCACTACTATGAAAAATAAATTGTCTAAGTTTGACCTATTGAAAATTAATTTATTTAGGAGATAACAAGTACTTTTCATCATTGTAATCTGACAAAAACATACTTTTCGTCGTATATCGTCGGATTTTGTCGTCAGATTTTGTGCTCAAATCCTGTTGTGTTGTAATTTGGGTTAATGCTTTAATTTTCTACATGGATCCACTTTACATATTCATTTCCATGTTAAGCTCTTATGTATACTCCATAGACCTACAAATTACTTGATATGATGACCATCCTTTTATCACTCTTTCGAATGGGTATTCCCACCTCAAGAAGAAACGTTATATCATGATCCATTGTAGGTACCGCCTCTAGCTGATTTCCGAGAAATTATGTCTAGGTCATTTATACACTCACATTTACAAAGATTATATGTATTTTTTCCACCATTTACCCCTTTGACCTCACACATTACAGAGAATCTGTTATAGAATATTTTGTCACATATGTTCCATAGATATTATGATGCTCAATCTTATCCATTTACCTCTTTTGCAAACTCCCTTATTCTCTGATCGTCTATGAACATAAATAATTATTTTAAAAATCCCTTTAAGAATTGGATTTTTCAATATATGTATGAGACCTATATATATCTATACCACATCCATATGATCTATGTTTAGATATCCCACGTACATGTCTATTTGAGGAAATATATAAAAATAAGTTACTTTACAGGAAAATCCATGGTTTTGAGAATCTTTTCTTGTCCCAATCTTGTAATGAACTTTCTCCAACTTCCCTAACTATCTCCCCATCAACACAAAAGAGGAAAAGGAAAAGGAAAAAACAACCAGGTATTAGAGAGTACCCTTATGTTGTTTGATAGAGAATTGCTCTAAAAGCTCGATTTTCCCTTGTCTACAAAAGTCCATTTCAAATATCTAAAACCAAATTTCCACTAATCACTGAGAGTCCATATTATTAGAAAGAATTGATGTGATTTTTTATGTGCACCTCTCATAGTGAAACAATTGAGTGTGTGAAAGGCATGGGTAGGACTCTGATCTGAATTGCAGAATGGTGCCATAATGAGATTCATTTGAAATCTATTTATGTATTGTTGTTGTTTTAATTGCGAGGTTCTCTATAGCCCAATATGAGGGAGATGTTGTAACATATCTTAATATTACAAAAAAAAATCATTGTAAAAATACTTGTCCACTCATAAAATAAAAAAAATACATGTAGACTCATAAAATAAAAAAATTTAAAAGTCATGCCTAAAAATAAATAAATAAATAAAACTTAAACCAGAATCTCTCAATCAAGAGAGGGATCGAATTTCATGGTTTTAATATTTTAAAAATAATTTAAATACCTCTCAAGAAATTGGATCGCTCTAGTTTCTTGATAAATCCCTCTTGGTCTATTAAAGCTAGAGGAAGTTGTTATGTTATTAATAGTAGTTACATAAAAATTTAATATTTTTATTATATTAGTTAGAGACTAATAAGATTAATTTTAGTTATATGATTTATAAGTTAATGGACTCGACTTTTATTAAATCAAATTTTTATTTATCAAGACCATCCCTTGAAACCCAAAGTGCATATAAATGTATTCAAATATAAATCTAACTACGGTGTTTTTCTTTTTTTAATGTTTCTTTATTCACATGTGTATCTCATTAATGGAGAAAGAGTAAGGAAAACAACTATGATAAGCATGAGTTACTCGATTTCCTAGTTTTAGTTTCTCACAAAAATTGTGAAATGCCAAAATGGATTTTTTTAGGTATCAAAATCATGTATTGTTCTTTTAAAAAATATTGTCTTAAAGTTTGCAAGAGATAAAAAAAATAACAATGGAATGCCGCGATGGGTTTTAGGGTACTAGAATCATTTATTATGTGCTTTTATTATGCGTTTAGGGTATCAAAATCATTTATTGTTTTTAAGGTATCAAAATAATTATTTTAGAGATCTATTCCTCTTACAATTTTTTTCTTATCAAAATTGTTTTTAGGAACTAGAATAATCTTTCAAATTGTTTTTAAAAAATAGAATAACATTTCCCTATGATATATTTGTTGTTATAATGACTTTCTATAAAATTTTGGGTTCTTGTTAAAAAGGAAAAAATATCACCATCAACCTTCTAATAGATTAGAAAGTCCAACAATGTGTAACATCCCTAAATTTCATAAATAAATAAATAAAATATTACTACATGTAACTCATGATTCTATGGGAATAAATCAAAGAGATGTTATACTTCGTAAATCATTTGTCGTAATGATTTAACAATAAATGCTAGTTTTATGTGTCTATAATATTTTTATCATTAGGGTGCTTTATTGGTGTACTATATCCAAAATATGTCATTCCTTCCAGTTTACATTTCTTTTTTACGATAACTGTCTTTAACACTCTTTGACGTTTTTCTTCAGTTTTGGTTTTACTTTTGAGCTGTAAAATGTACCGATCATGGTGTTACTTAGTATTTATGACTAATGCATGAACTTTGTTTTCCCTTGATGCAGGTAGATGCAACCATCCTATAAAAACACCAAATCCTAAGGCATAAATATACCAGTGAGAAAGAATGTGGTCCCATTGCTTTTGGGGAAAACAAACTAAACTTTACTTATCTTTGATGTTTATATAACATACTATTTCATATCTCATATTTTAAAATAGTGAAGTTTGAACTCAACACATCATATGTTATAGATTATACTATAACATATGCTTGGACAATGGAAACGATAACCCTAACTTGTTAACTTATGTTATAAGCTTAAAGTGGGAAGCATTATTCTTAAACTTCGGGTCTTTACTACACCAAAGAAAAGTACAAGATTTGATGGCATCGACATGTAGTCCATGTGGTCGTAATAATGTCTCCAGCTGTCGGGTAAAGGAAATGAGGTCAAAACTTATTTTTTTAATGATTTTTTGTGGCTGTGTAAATTTTTTCAATTGATTTTTCTTTGAATTTGGTTGCACCTTTGGTTTTGCACTCGGCCTCTAGGTTTTTGACCATGTTAGTCCACTGTCTGTAAACAAATAAGGGGAGTACATTAATATTGGCCCTCAACTTCATGTAAGCCTATCTCAATTTTCCCAAAATGCTATTGGAGTTCATGAGATTTGTTCGGCGGCCGAAAGGGTATCTCTGGTGGGAGCTATAACAATGAGAAGGTAAAATACTTTAGTATCTCTTCCAATAATGATTCTTTACATAGATTTTTTATAAATAAAAATTATGTTTAACTTTCCTTAATTCTATGTGTGCAGAACCAGTCTCTGCGACGAGGCGGTATATCTCTCTTTCACTGAGGAACCCCTTTTAACTGGTAAGACCCATCTCTTTACCTTGTGTAGCTCTGTGGAACCAAACTGGGTTTTATGGTGTGTTATCATGGTGTTGGGTTTCTTACACTCTGTACTAGTTTGTCGATATGGAAGCGATATATTTGCTTTGGTAGAATATAATTTGATGTTATAAGGGTTTTATTTATCACTCGTGGAGTCGTAAATGACTATGCCACTCTGTATATTATTTTGGTTATAAACTTGTTTTAACATTGTAAGAACCCATGAGGGTTTCGATACTACAACTCTATTTATTTTTAAAGTTAAGTGATTATGTATTTCTCTAGAATGTGAATAAATCACTGCTTGTGGAGTCTTGCGACTATGCCACTTTATATGTTGTTAAAAGTACCTCTATTTTGATTCTGGAAATTTTATTTATATAGTATATATCTTCAGCTTGTTTGTCCCTATGAGGGATTCATGGTTTTAGTTTATTTACAGTTTTCCATGATGCAGCCGTGAGCCTTTACTCTGTCGATTTTGTTTTTGGGATTAGAAAGCCACTCTAATCATAATTTTTTTTATTAAATGGATAATGTAATGGTTACATTTCTAGAAAGACTATTCATGGCTATCTGTGAGCAATACCAAAGTGGTGTTATGGTTTTCATGTAACGAATTTCTAAACAATTGCTTAAATCATTGTTTTATTTCCCTGTTTAGGTTTGATGTAACACGATAAGGTAGTGTATCCTTACTATCAATTCTTGTTTTTTGGGGATAAGAAGCCACCATCATACTTTCTTCACTATTTGTTGATAAAATAATGGATATGTTATGGAACAATACACATGAGGGTTTTTCATGCAAACTCATTGCATTATTTAATGAAATGGATGTTGCATTTTAATATGCATTATATTTCATTTATCAAGTCCTCCAATTGGTTTACAAGTTGTATTGTTATTCTCACAAAAAAGGTGTAATGTATTTGTAAAAGAGATTGAGATTTTTCAAAGCATATATGGTTATTTTACTAGTTATATTTATTTATAGTTAACCTATTTACAGAAGGGATTCAGCCATGGAGTCTTTTCCTTTCCAAGTAGGCTTTGAGATGAGGGTCATAAGGCCTTTGTCAAAAGACTTCGAATATTAAAATAAACTCTGTGGGGTTTTAGGTAATGTTGTAAATATGGTTTTAGATATTAGTTTTAAAAAAACATACAAGGGCCTTGATGGCCAATTGTTAATAGTATAACTGTGTAGATGTAAATGAAACCAATTATAAAAAGATCATAGGGTTTCATCATTTTGTTTAAAGACTCTCATTAGAGGAAATTTCAACTCAAAATGGGCCTCGTAAAAAAACTTAATAAAATAATAGTTAAAATAATAAAATAATATTTATTAATTTTGGAGGAAGAAAAGAAAAAAAATACTTTTTTGTTTGTATTTTCGACATATCTCCCTATGTTTTTACACAAATTTCAATCAGCGGAGCTCATTGGAAGTGGAATTAAATTACACATCCAATGAGTACCCACTCATCATACTTTTGACAGACCCCACTACCCCAAAAACAAGATATACCCTAAAAAATGTGATGATGACATCATCATCACATTTTTTTTAGGTATTTCTTGTTTTGGGGGTAGTAGGGTTCATCAAAAGTATGCTAAGTGGGTACTCGTTGGATGCATAATTTAATTCTGCATCCAATGAGCTCTCTCGATTGAAGTTTGAGTAAAAACACAGAGAGATATGTCGAAAATACAAACAAAAACAGTAGTTTTTTTATGATACCTATCCCCAAATTTATATTAAAAAGGTGTTTAACACCTATACGGTATTTCAAATTTAAAGTAATTTCATTCACTAACACATGATGACTTGGAATTTGAGTTAGAGTTAAAAGGCCCATTTTGAGTTGAAATTTCCTCTAATGAAATATTTTACTTTGAGTATTTAACTTACTTAAATAGGCCATGAGACTGTAGGTAATATTCCATTACTATTGAAAAGAATTCAAACTCTTTTTAGTTTCCCATACTTTTTCGAAATTAAAATAATCCCTAAGGATGTCTATAACTTCGTTCTGCAAGCAAAATCCTGCAGAAACAACAGTAGTGTGACCTGAAGCCTATAACCAGTGCTACAGTCTATTGATAATCTTGACTTGGTGTTACTAAATAATTTAATAATTAATAATTTGTGCTTAAGATGCCCTTATGTGAATTAGCTTAGTTATTACTAATCATTTATAACGCTAATTATTCTAGATTAATTCTAGAGGTTGGTTTTAAAGAGAGAAGACACTTATCCTAGAAAGATTATTGTAAACAGAAGTATTAAGAAAGAAACTTGGATCTGAACATGAGATAAGTTCGAGGTTATGTTTAAATCTGTATAATATTATTTTAGGTTNATATATATATATATATATATATATATATATATATATATCCTTATAAATGAAATATCTCTATTATAGAAGGTCTCTGTGTTTTGTTTACTATGGGACCTTTACAAGTCCTTACTGTGTTACAAAATTTACTTGATTTAAGCTTAGTCTATAGAATTATATCCCTATTATTAACATTTTAATAGTTTGTAATACATGTAGAAATAATCTAAAACTGATATGAAAAGAACATTGTTTTGATTATGAAATACTTTTACATAGAATACTAAACCAATAGATCTATCCATTAAATTTTAAAACTAATAAGCGTAGTGTTCCTAAGAGCATTTAGATAAAGAGATTATAATATATTCAATCATCCTAATTACAGTTTCCTCAGCATATTATAAATGAAAGTACATATTCATATATTAAATAGGAATTGAACCTGGATAGAATGCAAAAAGGGGACAAACACCCATGTGAGACTGTTCCACCCAACCTTCTCCTGAAGCAGCTAAGGTTACTTACTTAGGAGCCCCGAGCCTATTCATTGAACCACTAGGATGAATATCTCTACCACACAATAGAATTCTACAATAGAGAACTCGGTAGCAGACTTAACTCAGCAAATCACTTTAGCTATCCCCTCATCAAACTCCTTCTATTCCTAACCCTTCAGTTTGCAGCAGTCACAAGGTTCATTCTCTCAAAAATAAGAATGAGTGGTGAGCCTCCTACTCAATTTTATTGTTTATATAAGATTTCCCAGGTCTTTGGGTCATTTTTTAAAATTAAATGAGCCACCCGCTTAGTTCTCCCTCTCAAGGAACATGACCACTTTTTTAGGGATTATTCTCCTGCAACAACTAGAAAGTGAAATGCTAGTGCTTCCACTTGTCAACTAGCCTTCTACAACTGCTCCTTACTCCTAGTGGGTCAATGAACACTCATTTAACGGTTTCCCTTGGATAGGTGTCTCCTTTTATTAATTATTAGAATAAATAATTCTTTAATTACAGTCATCCTTGACCCACTTGGTCATAAACTTTACAATAAATTTAACATAATGTTTTTACTGAAATAAATAGTAAATATTTGTTTTTTTAGTTCTGGGTATGTTACAAACACCCCCCCTTAGGCTCAATGTCTTCCTTGATGTTGCTTAAATTATTGTGAGTCTTCTTGGAATAGAGCTGGATATGCCAACCGTATATCGCCCTTTAATTCCTAGGTTTCTTCATATGGACTTAGGTGTTTCCACTACACCTTTAGCTGTCGAGTGGTGTGATTTCAGAGAAAAATTTCCCTCCTATCGAGAATACAATTTGGTTCCACCAGAAAATATCCTTCTAGTTCTACCTTAATCACATTCTAGTCAATCATGTGGGTACCATCATGTATATATTTTTTCAAAATAGAAACATGAAAGACATTATGTATTTTAAGATTAGGTGGAAAGGCTAACTGATATGCCATTGACCCTAATTTTTCTAGTATTTCGAACAGTCTGTAATGCCTGTGTGCTAATTCAGCACAATTCCCTAGTTTGAAGTAGCTCTTTCTAGGTTTCACCTTAACAAACACATGCTCACCTACTTGAAATTCCTTCAGAGTTCTTTTAAGGTCAGAATAACTCTTTTGTCTATCCTGAGAAGTTTTCAAATTGATTTGTACCTGTTTCACTTTTAGTTCCAATTCTTTTACCATGTTAGATCCTAACATCAATCTATCTACTGGATTACTCCATGTAATAGGAGTGTTACACTTTCTACCATATAATATTTCTAAATGACTAAGATTTGTCGATGCTTGATAATGAATATTATAAGCAAATCCAACCAAGTGCAAATAGTATTCCCAGTTCTTGGGATAGTCTCTAACATACATTCCTAACACGTGTTCTAGTACTTTATTAAATCGTTATGTTTTTCCATCTTTTTGCGGATGATAAGAAGTACTGAATTCAATTTAATATCTGGCCCTTTGAATAAATATTTCCAAAAATTACTAGTAAATTTAGGATCCTGGTAAAAAATTATTACCTTTAGAATTCCATGCAATCGGAAGATTTCTTTCATAAAGATGTCAACAATGTCAATAGATTTATAAGTTGTTTTAACAAGTATAAAGTGTGCTTCTTTACTTAGTTTATCCACAACTACCATTATTAAATCATTTTCTTTCTGGTTTTTAGGTAAGCCGGTTATAAAATCAAGATTGATGACTTTCCATTTCCAATTTGGAATTGGCAATGGTTGTAAGAGACATGTTGGGTGTTGATGTCCAACATTAACTTGTTGGCATTTTATACACCTAGCTAAAAATTCAGCAACTTCATTTTTCATATGAGGCCAAAAGTACTCTTTTTTCAACATGGTTATCATTTTTTGATCCCCTGGATGCCCAAAATAAGGACATTTGTGTATTTCATTCAAAATCAACACTTTAACTTCCGGTATGTTTGGCACATGAGGTCTGTTTTTATACAGTATTATAGATTTTTCATTAAAAACGTAGTCTGTAATTATATTTTCAGATACATTCTGAGTTACCTTTTCTTTTAAACTCTGGTATTATGGGTCCCTCTTTATTCATTATTCTGATTTATCTTCTAGATCAGTTTTATAACTTCCAATGGTAGCTACAAAACTTGTTACTGCATTTCTGCTTTAGGCATCAACCACTTTATTTTCCTTCCCTTTAATTTGTTTGATTTTTAAATCATACTCGCTAAAGAAATCTAGCCATCTAGCTTGCCTCACGTTTATATTTTATTGATCAAACATATATTTTAGGCTTGTGTTATCAGACATTAGCATAAATATTTTACCTATTAAGTGATGGCGCCACATTTTTAAAGCATGGATTATGGAAGCCAACTCAATTCATATGTTGTGTAATTATTTTCGTGAGTTTTTAACTTTCTTGATTCGTACGCAATTGCATGACCTTATTGTGTCAATACTCCACCCAAACCTCTGTTGCATGCATCAGTGCATACGAGGAAATCTTTGTTTGGATATTTTATTTTTAAAATGGGTGCAGTGGTTAATAATCCTTTATTTTATTAAAAATGTCTTCGCATTTCTAATCCCAAACAAATTTCTTACCTTTTTATGTAATGAGGTTATAGGATTTGTAATTTTTGAAAATCCTTAAATAAATTTTCTGTACTAACCTGTTATTCCCATTAAGGATCATACATCAGTTACATCATTAGGAATAGGCCAATCAATTATAGACTTTACTTTATCTGGGTCTACTGATATCCCTTCTTCGGATATTACGTTCCTAGATATTGTATCTTTTCTTTATAAAATTCACATTTGTTGAACTTAGCATATAGCTGATGTTCTCTTAACACTTGTAGTATTATCTACAGATGTTCATCGTGCTCTTCTTTTGTTTTAAAATATATTAGTATGTCTTCTATAAATATGAATACAAATTTGTCTAAGTCGTTACTTAGGACATCGTTCATTAAGCACATAAAGGGTTTGTTACATTTGTTAGCCTGGAGGACATAACCACAATTTCATAATGCCTGTATCTTGCCGTGAAGGAAATTTTAGAGATCTATTCTTCCTTAATTCTGAATTGGTGATACCCATATCTTAAGTCGATCTTTGAGAATATCGTCTCTCCATGTATTTGATCAAACATATAATTAATGCGGGGAAGAGGATACCTATTCTTAATTGTCATTTTATTAAGTTGACGATAGTCTATACATAGACATAAAGTGTTGTCTTTCTTTTTGACAAAAAGGACCAGTGCTCCCCAAGGATATACACTTGGTCTTACGTAATGTTTATATATTTTCATCTCCAATATATTCATTCGATAGAGATATTTTGAGTTAGGTACCGCTCCTGGTACTAATTCGATTGTAAAATCCAGATCTCTCTTGGGAGATAACCCTGGAATTTCTTTCAGGACTACATCTATGAAATCTTGTAGGATCAGAATATCTTGAAATTCGAGTTGATCTTATTTACCAATTTTTTCATTATTTATTATGTGTACAACAAATACTTTACAACCCTTTCTTACATCATTTTTCATCTACAAGGATGAGATTTGTCTAACAAATATTTTCCTAGGTATTCATGTGACAATAATTCTTTCACCTTCATTATTTAAACAAGTAAAAGTTTTCTGAAAACAGTTTAAAATTAATTGGTATTTTTCCGGCCAATCCATTCCTATTAGGACATCATAGGATCCTAATGGTAACACATTTAACTTGACCCAAGTTTGAAACTGACTTGTAAGAAAATAACAACTTTCAACATAATTTACCACCTTTCTTTTAATTCATGTAGCTAAATGGACCAGCCATAATTTTTCAAACTTTTTTAAAGATAAGATGCACTTTTACACTATGATAGGATATCTATAACTTAATCTAGCTCCTAGATCAATCAAGATGGAAACATAATGGTTTTGTCTCATACCTTGCACTTCCACCATGGAAGTCTGATGATTCGTCTGTCAGTTCTCCATAGATGCATTTATCCTTGGCATATCATTTTCCACATCTCCAATTGTTTCCTCTTCCTATATATTTTGTATGTTGTTGAAGTTCCCCTCCCGGTTCAGAAAGTACTTGGTGTAATGGGGTCCTTGAAAATCCCAACATTTCACAGGTTCCCTTTGTTCATTGTTTTTAACAAAGTTGTTAGGCATATCTGTCATGTCCCAAATTTTTCATTGGGTCACAATGGCCTAATTACATTTTCCATATTCATGATAGTTTGTCAAATCGATGCTAAGGGTCAAATAATTGCCAAAGAGGAAAATTACTAGTTTCCTAGGTTGGGGGTGGAAGCTATGGGATTTGGAATAAAGGGGACAATAAATGATGTTCAGACATTAGAATGGAATAAATATTTAATAATGGAGCTTATTAAATAAATAAAATAGAAAATTTAAGTGGCAATGGAGCATGGAGACACATGGAGACTATGGGGCCCGCACAAGCTAGAATTTCTGTGCCACATGGCATCCTCCTCTTGCAATTTCGAATCCATGGGAAGCATAAATATTCTTGGATGAGTTATAAGGCTAATAAACTTTTCCATATTCATCATATGTCAAATTTGGAATGAAATATAACTTACATGGGAGAGGAAGAGTCCTTTTGGAGCTAGTGAGACACTTGGACTAGATTCCCTAGCTCTATGACAACAATGAAGAAGATGCTAAGACACCTATGACATAAGTCAGATATGAAGGCTTACATATGACATATTTGACATTTCATCTTGAAATAGAGCATCCAATAGGGCTCTCATGTGATTTGGGTAAGCTCAATGGGTTCCTACTCAAATTGAGGGAAGATGGAAGGCTAGGAAAGGGAGGACACATGGAAAATATTGAGCCAACACCCAAATTTGAATTGGCTTGAGTTTGTGGATGGATTGGTAATGTTAGAAGGATAAGTATGTTTATAAAATATAGGAATAAACCAAGAGAATGGATTTTGGTCATTTGATAAATTTGTATTTATGAATTGAGAGCGCTAGTGGATGACTAGTTTCTTGCCTTAGCGAATTTCGAGATTGAAAGATTCCCATCCAAGTTGGTTTTTGGAGAGTCCACTCAGGTATTTCATGGATATTTAATGGAGGTTGTATTTTTAGGTGTAATATATAGGAAATCTTGTGGTTCCTTCTAGTGAAACACTTTCTCTTAACCATTGTCCAATTTTTATTGCATATTCTTGCTCATGGAGGGATTGTGCTTTGGGTGAGCTATTGTACTCTTTGGGAGATATTATCCTGATCCATTTCTTATCGTAATGAGTTTAATATTATATTTTATTCATTCTAAAAAATTCTCAGTTTGAATATCAAATGGTTGAATGTAAAAGTGATTATTAATGAGAAAACAAAGACCATTTCCCCGCTATATTGATGTATGCCATTGAATTATTAGGATTTTGAGATTATAATGGTCCATTTATGATTGTAATAAGATCAATATTCTATTTTATTCATTCCCAAAAAGTACCAGGTATAAATACTAAAAGTTTGTATGTAAAAGTGACTATTGATGAGAAAATAATGACCATTTCCCCACTATATCGTTGTATGCCATGGTAATGCTTATCATTTCGAATGGGAGAATGTATATATGATAGATTTATGATTAAAATACTTTAATTTATGAATATTACAGTTTTCATGTTCATAAATTCAGAATTTGAAGTCATTTTACTTACTTTAATTGCATTTGGAGAAGATTTGGAGCCATTTCCCCAAGGGTCGAATTAGTGATTTTGGAGCTGTTTGGGAGAGGTTCATAATAGAATGTATAAAATGAATAATGGTTAATATGACACCTTACCAATTTCCCTTAAATATTATCTACCTCTTTTTATAAATTCGAGTGGTTTTGGGAGCATTTGAGAAGCCATCTTTAGCATTTACGCAGGGGGAATTGGAACCCCAATTGGCTAGTACAGACTCCTACTTTAAACAGAATATTAAATTTTTTTTAAGAAGTAATTGGAGGGTCATAAATCATACCATAACATCATATTCAAGTATTAATATCATTCATACACCTTCTCAGAAAATTTGGAAGCATTTGGGTCAAGCTGGAGACCTAGACATAAAAACTCGTTAAAGGTCGAAATATGAGAAAAAGTGAAAAAATGGTCATTTTAATCAAATTTCCAAAAAGGTACATTAAAGTGGTATAAAATCATGATATTTTAACCTAATGTGGTCTTATATTTATGAGTACAAGAAGTTAGGGACCACCATTAGATATTGAAACCAAAAGTGCTTTTGTTGAAGAGGAAAAAAAAGTAGGAGAAAAAGGCATTTTTTTAGGAAACTATGACTAGGGATGAAAATGGAACCTCATATGATGGTTAGGATCATATAAAAATCACTAAATCTCTATTTTAATAAATAACCAAGAACATGACCCAACATCTTATGAAATGATTCGAATTGATGGCTAGCCAACTTAGGGGTAAGCTGGCGGAAGGGGGTAGTAGAAGTTTCCATCATGGAGACACACATAATAACATTCATTCAACCCATTTATGATGGGCTGAATGAATTTAGGAAAAATAATTCAAATGTGAATTCATTAAGGAATAATTAGCAATGCACAAGTATGGAGGAGACCAAGGAGCCACCAAGTTTTGTGGGTGGTGAAATAGAAAAGGAATTACATTATGAGGATTGAAAGTCACTCCCAAGTGACTCTAAAAAATATGAAGAGACATAACATGAGTATGAATAAGTTTCTATTGAAAATATTGAAGATCATTTCAAGACACATCCTACCTTTGAAATGAAACAATGAGAATCTACTGATGGATGCTTGAACTATGAAAAAGTACCTACTGATGGGTGCTCACACCTATATGTTGGTGACATACAGGCCACTTTTGAAAGTGTTCCTTCAAGCCAAAATTCCATTAAATATGAAAATGAATACCTTGTAGTAGTTGAATAAGAAACACGATCAACTTCCCCATCACCACTTGAGCTTCATAAAGTTGGTCCAAGAAAGAAGGAATAAGATGAGGAGGTTCATTTGCAAGAGCCCCATTTTCTTTAAGGTTTATTAAATATGAATGAAAATAAGATCCAAGAGTCCCTTATCATACTCCATGACACTGAAGCATTAGTATCAAATTCTTGTTGGAGAGGTACTTCATTGGAGGAAACATCGTTCCTTGAAGACATGGAGAATATTCAAAGAACAATGTGCCACATCAAAGATAATTTCATGTCTTTGATTTTCGATAGAAACCATTTGTTTTAGCTTAATGAATTGTTACATGATGCATACTTGAAGAATAATTAGGATAATCATAAGATCACAATTCAAAATGAGAAACTTCTTGAAAATTTGCAAGATACTTTTTTTTCCTCCTATGTTTCAGGTTGTCAAATAGTAGATTGTTCGGAGGATTCTCATGACATGGTGGATTATGAAAAATGTGGAAATTTGAATGTTTTTGATGTGTTTTAAGATTAACTTGAAGATATACAAACACTTGATGTGGTGGAAGAGGAACTTGAATTGTCTCTTGATGAAGGTTATGCAATTTTTAAGGAATACCTGCATGATTCCTCTACATTGGAACCCATATATGACAAATGTTTCACACTTTTGAAGGAGATGCATGGTACTACCCATATGGATCCTTTACATTATGAACATTCTTCACCTTTTTATCATTTTTTTGAGTTATTTCATTCTCCTACATCCTACAATTCCATGTTTTGCAGCATTAGTGCCAATGAAGTATGGGTTAAAGGGTTATTTTCATGGTTCCACATCAGGAGTATAGAACTCCTAGATTTAATTTTTATGATGACATGGTTGGAGAAAATTATTATCCACATTTTCAGCAGCATCCTTTGTTACTTTATGATGATCCACATCTACATGGATGCACCTATGATATGCATTTGAGTCACTTGAAGACTCATGGTTTCTCTTGCTAAACACTTGGTTCGTTTGATATTGGAGGAACTTCATCCAACACTGGGGTGAATAGATTTATGATTGGAGAAATTTTTTGTTTCCATCCACATATTTTGTTATATATTTATGGTTCTCTCATTCATGGATGCATGGGTGAGACTTCTTTGATTCATTTGATGTCTCCTTGTTTTTTTTGCTCATTATTTGGTTCAAATTTTAGTGGAGATTCTTCATTCACTTCTTGGATGAAAGAATACATGGATGTATATTTTGATGCATATCACAACATTTTGGAGAAGCATTAGAGGACATGGGATCCTCACCTATGTCATTGGAGAATATTTGATTGTTCACTTGAAGCTTTTATGCACTTTCCAAATGGTGGTCTACTTACTTGGAGGTATAAGCACTTTCATGATTTTTTGATGAGGCACATCCTTGATGTACATTTTTATTATGTTGTTATGTAATTTGATGATATATATTATGTACTCATGATGTTTGGAAGAATTCATATATAAAATGGGATCCCAAAATTCTCTTTCCTAATGGTATGGTTTGGAGAGCACTCGCAATTGTTGGAGTGCAATACAAGCAATGGGACCATGGGATAGTTTTTAGTCCCATTGATTTCAAATTGTTTGGGAAACAAGTAGTATGGGATATGGATTCCAAAATAAATAAATTGATTTTAATCATATTAGTGCAGCATAAATCATGGTGGTTCCTCTTTAAAATATTCATGGAATCTCAAAGACTCAAAGTTGGGAAACTCAGTGTCAACGTAAAAGTATCATATAGAAAGCAGGTTCTTCAACACCCATGTTTGAAATTGATTGAAAAGAAATATTGGGAAGGGAGGATTTGTCATTTCCAAAATTTTGATTTGGGTCAAAATGGCCTAATCACATTTTTCATATTCATGATAGTTTTTCAAATTGATGCTAAGGGTCAAATAACTGCCAAGGAGGAAAATTACTAGTTTCCAAGGTTTGGGGTGGAAGATTTGGGATTTGGAATAAGGGGGAGAATAAATGATGTTCATAAATTATATTGAAATAAATATTTAATAATGGATATTATTAAATAAATACAATATACAATTGAAGTGGCAATGGAGCATGGAGACAGATGGGGACTATGGCGCCCACACAATCTAGACTTTTTGTGGCACATGGCATCCTCCTCTTGCAATTTTGAATCCATGGGAAGCCTAAATGTTCTTGGATGAGTTATAAGGATAATAAAATTGGCCATATGCATAATAGTTCTAATTTGGAGTAGATGTAACTTACATGGCAGAGGAAGAGTCATTTTCGAGCTAGTGAGACACTTGGACTAGATTCCCTAACTCTATGACAACAATGATGAATATGCTATGACACCTATAATAGAAATCAGATATTAAATCTTAAATATGACATATATGACATATCATGTTGAAATATATCATCCAATAGGGTGCTCATTTGAGTTGGGGAAGCTCAATGGGTTTCTACTCAAATTGGAGGAAGATAGACGGCTAGGAAAGGGAGGACACAAGGAAAATCTTGAGCCCACACCCAAATTTGAATTGGATTTATTTTGTGGATGGATTGTAAACCTTATAAGTATACGTATTTTTATGAAATATGTGAATAAACCAAGGGAAGGTATTTTTATCGTTTGAGAATTTTGCATTTGTGAATTGAGAGAGCTAGTGGATTACTAGTTTCTTGCCTTAGTCAATTTCGACGGTGAAAGATTCCCATCCAAGTTGGTGTTTAAAGAGGCCACTCAGGTATTTCATGGATATTTAATGGATCTTTTATTTACAGGTGTAAGCTATAGGGAAGCTCATGCTTCCTTCTATTGCAACACTTTCTCTCAACCATTTCTAGTTTTTATCGCATAATCTTGCTCATGGAGGGATTGCGCTTTGGGTGAGATATTGTACTCTTTGGGAGAGATTATCCTGATACATTTATGATTGTAATAAGTTTAATATTCTATGTTCTTAATTCTCAGATATTATCAGGTGGAAATATCAAATGGTTGAATGTAAAAGTGATTATTAATGACCAAACAATGACCATTTCCCCACTATATTGATGTATGCCATTGAATGCAGATTATTTTGAGCTTATAATGGTCCATTTATGATTTTAATAATATTAATATTCCATTTTATTCATTATAAAAAAGTATCAGGTTAGAAAGGGTTGTATGTAAAAGTTAATATTAATGAGCAAATAATGACCATTTCCCCACTATATTGATGTATGCCATAGTAATGCTCATAATTTCGAATGGGAGAATGTATATATGATATATTTATGATGAATGAACTGTCATTTATGAATATTACAATTTTCATATTCATCACTTCAATATTTGAAGTCATTTTACTTAGTTTAATTGCATTTGGAGAAGATTTGGTGCCATTTCCCAAAGGGTCGAATTAGTAATTTTGTAGTTGTTTGGGAGAGGCTAATAACATCCTGTATAAACTAAATAATTGTGAATATGAGACCTTAAAAATTTTTCTTAAAAATTCTCTGACTCTATTTATAAATTCAAGTGGGTTTGTGAGCATTTGAGAAGCCATTTTCAACATTTACCCAGGGGGGATTTGAACCCCAGTTGGCTAGTAAAGACTCCTACTTTGACCAGAATATTAAACAATTTTGAAGAAGTAATTGGAGGTAAATAAATCATCCCTTAAAAATCATATTCAATTCTTAATATCATTTATACACCTTCTCATAATATTTGGGAGCATTTGGGTCAATTTGGAGACCTAGATATCAAAACTAGTCAAAGGTCGAAATAGGACAAAAGTGAAAAATTGGTCATTTTAATAAAATTTTCAAAAAGGGACAATACAATATCCATGCATTTTGGTGCTACATTATTCTATGGTACTTTATTCTTAAAATCAGTTTTCTGATAGTTATTCTTGGATAAATTCTGAGATTTACTCCCAAAACTCTTATTTGACTTTAACCAACTTATCTTTTGGTCAAAATGACTTATCTTTTTAGTCTTCCAGTTAGGTAAAATTTCCATTTTCTTAGTCTATTCATAACAGAAATAATCCTTTCTCATATCTTCCTCCAAAGTTTTCCGATTATCAAACGCAATCCTATATTTGAGGCAACTAGCCAGACAACTTAAAAGTTGTTTTATTTTAGGCTTTTCATCTATTACGTAAGGTACATATCTTAACAGACTTAGAAATTTGCTTCTTAACTTCTTCATTGACATTGAACCTAATTTTAGTTCATAGAATTCCTTAGCTCTTTCCTCATAGTATTGTTCAGATAGAAATATTCTTTTAAAATACTTTTTAAAAACACTCCAGGTTAAGTACTTCTCCTTAAAAAATTTAACCCTTTTTATATCTTCCCACCAGATATCGGATTTTTTGGTCAAATTGTAAATGGACATCCTGGACTTTAGTCTGTCAAAATAGTTGTAAATCTAAATCATTTCTTCATTCCTGAAAGCTAAGCTTCTACTTCTTCACCTTTCTCTACTTCCCTGTTAAACATGGGAGGCTTTATTTTTTTAATTCCCCAGAAATATCTTCGTAGGGTTTATACTTCCTTATACTAAGTTTATGGTCACTTTCACTACTACCACTTATGTATTTATACCTTCCCTTATGTGATTTTGAATTAAAATATGATGAATATTCAGTATCATAATATTTTTCTTTCTTTCATTTATGTTTGTAAGACGTTGTTTCAGAATCAATTTCATAAACATTTTGCTTATATTTTCCTCTCTTATGCATATTGTCTAGTAGCATTTGATTTATTTCAAGAATTCTTTCATTGTCTATTTTTAGAGTTTGTAGTTCTTCTTTTAACTCCTTAACAGTATGTAGTAACTCAGGATTGTTCATATCTAGATAAACATTGTTAGGATTGTTGTGTTGAGAACCATTTTCAGGAGATTCTTTAGCACCTTCCATTTTCCTGCAAAACAGATTTTATATTTCTGTACATAAATAAATGCAAATAAAATTAGTATATTATTTTTCTTAATTATATGTGAGTGATCCAATTAGGCCTAGTGTTTGGAAACTCGCTCTGATACCACATGTAACATCCCTAAATTTGATAAATAATTTTTTTTTATTACTGCATGTAACTCATGATTCCTTGGGAATAAATCAAAGAGATGTTATAATTCGTAAATCATTTGTCGTAATGATTTAACAATAAATGCTAGTTTTATGTGTCTATAATAGTTTTATAATTAGTATTCTTTATTTGTGTACTATGTCCAAAATATGTCATGCCTTCAAGTTTACATTTCTTTTTGACAATAACTGTCTTGAAGATTGTTTGACATTTTTCTTTAGTTTTGGTTTTACTTTTGAGCTATAAAAGGTATTGATCATGGTATTACTTGGTCTTTATGATTGATGCATGAAATTTGTTTTACGTTAATGCAGGTAGATGTGGTATTCCTATAAAAGAACCAAATACTAAGGCATAAAAATACTGGTGACAAAGAATGTGGTCCCATTGATTTTGGGGAAAACAACATAAACTTTACTTAGTTTTGATGTTTATATAACATACTATTTGTATCAAATCTTTTAAAATAGTGAAGTTTTAACTCAGCACATCATATGTTATAGCTTATACTATAACATTTGCTTGGATAGTGGAAATGATAACCCTAACCTGTTAACTTATGTTTTAAGCTTAAAGTGGGAAACACTATGCTTAAACTTTGGGTCTTTACTACACCAGATATGACTAAAAGTAAATATATTGAGACCATATCCATGAATTCAATATTCAAAGTACAAGAATTGATGGCATCCACACGTAGCCCATGTGGTCGTAATAACGTCTCCAACCGTCGAGTAAAGGACATGAGGTCAAACCCTAGTTTTTTAATGCGTTTTGGTGGGTGTGTAAATTTTTTCGATGGAGTTTTCTTTGAAGTTAGTTGCACCTTCTCTTTTTCACTTGGCCTCTTAGTTTTTGACCATGTTAATCCACTTTCTGTAAACATAGAAGGGGGGTCCATTAATGTTGTCCCCTAACTTCATCTAAACCTATCTCAGTTTTCCCATAATTCTTCATTAGAGGAAATTTCAGTTTAAAATGGGCCTTCCAAAAATAATACAAATTCCATGTCATCATGTATTAGCCAATAAAAATGACTTAAAATTAAAAAAGGGATCACCTCTTAAACATTTTTTTATATAAATTTCAGGATAGGTATCATAAAAAAATTTACTTTTTTTGTTCGTATTTTCGACATATCTCCTTGTGTTTTTACTCAAATTTCAATCAGGATAGCTTGTTGGATGTGGAATTAAATTCCACATCCAAATATTACCCACTTGGCATACTTTTGATAGGCCTTTCTACCCCAAAAACAAGAAATACCTAAAAAAACACGATGATGACATCATCATCATGTTTTTCTAGGTATTTCTTATTTTTGGGGAAACGGGGCCGGTGAAAAGTATGCTGAGTGGGTACTAGTTGGATGTAGAATTTTATTCTGCATCCAATGAGCTCTCTTGATTGAAATTTGGGTAAAAACATAGGGATATATGTCGAAAATACTAACAAAAAAAGTAGTTTTTTCTTTTCTTCCTCCAAAATTAATAAATATTATTTTATTATTTTAACTATTATTTTATTAATTTTCCTTAGTAGGCCCATTTTGAGTTGAAATTTCCTCTAATGGTGGAGTTCGTGAGGTTTTCTCAGTGGCCAAAAGGGTATCTCTGGTGGGAGATATAATGCCGAGAAGGTAAAATACTTTAGTAGCTCTTCAAGTAATGATTATTTACATAGAGTATTTATAAAGAAAAATTAGTGTTTAAATTTTGTTAATTATGTGTGTGCAGAACCAGTCTCTACAACAAGGGTCTATATCACTCAGTGGCCAAGGAGCCCCTTTTAACTGGTAATATCAATGTCTTTACCTTGCATACCTCTCTAGAACCAAACTGGGTTTTATGGTGTGTTATCATGGTGTTTGGGTTCTTCCACTCTGCGCTAGTTTGTCAATATGGAAGTGATATATTTTATTTCGTATAATATACTTTGATGTTATAAGGGTGTTATTTATCACTCTTGGAGTCGTAAATGACTATGGAACTCTATATATTCTTTGGGTTATAATTTTTTTTAACATTGTAAGAACCCTTAAGGGTTTTTATACTACAACTCTGTTTATTTCTAATGTTAAGTGACTGTGTATTTCTCTAGAATGTGAATAAATCACTGCCTATGGAGTCTTATGACTATGCCACATTATATGTTGTTAAAATTACCTCTATTTTGATTCTGGAAATTTTATCTATATAGTACAGATCTTCAGCTTATCTAACCCTATGAGGGTTTCATGGTTTTAGCTTATTTACAGTTTTCCATAATGCGTTTGTGAGCCTTTACTCTATCGAATTTTTTTTTGGACTTAGAAAGCCACTATAATCACAGTTGTGTTTATTAAATGGATAATGTAATGGTTACATTGATGTAAAGAATCCTCATGGCTATCTGTGGGAAATACCCTTTTACTTTGAGTATTTAACTTGTTTAAATAGGCCATTAGATTGTAGGTAGGGTTCCATTACTCTTAAAAAGAATTCAAACTATGTTTAGTTAACCATATTGTTTTGAAATTAAAATAATCCCTAAGGTTGTTTGTAACTTCCTTCTATAAGCATATGCAAGATGTAGAACAGTTGGTGGCGGGGTATAGTTAAGACGCTCCCTAATCTTAAAGGTCACCGGTTCTAATCTTGCCAGATACCAAAAAATCCAACCATGTTAAGGGGTGTTTCGGTCCAGGACGGGTGTGATCCCCGGGTGATTTTGACGGCTTAGATGCCCATTGTTCATGGTTACTTATCCAATGGAAACCCTTCTAGTCAAGGGGGTTCTACCACTTTTCCAACAAAAAAAAAACTTCCTTCTGCAAGCAAAATCCTAGAGAAACAACACCAGCCTGACCTCAATCTTGTAACCAATTCTACGGTCTGTCGATAATATTAACTTGGTGTTACTAAAAACTTTAATCATTAATAAACTAGGCTTAAGATGCCCTTATATGAACTATCTTAGTTATTACTGAACATTTAGAACCCTGGTTATTGTAGATCAATTATAGAGTTTGTTTTTAAAGAGAAAGGACAGTTATCCTAGAAAGATTATTGTAAATAGAAGTATTAAGGAGGAAAATTGGATCTGAACATTCGATAAGTTCCAGGTTATGTTTGAATCTGTATAATATTATTTTAGGTTTTAACCCTAAATAGTTTATAGTGCTATAAACAGGGTTCTGTGCTAAAGTATATATATATATATATATCCTTATAAATGAAATATCTTTGTTATAGTAGTTCTTTGTGTTTTGTTTACTATGGGACCTTTACAAGTCCTTACTGTGTTACAAAATTTACTTGATTTAAGCTTGGTGTACATAATTATATCCCTATTATTAACAGTTTAACAGTTTGCAATACCTATAGAAACAATCTAAAACTGATACAAAAAGAACATTGTTTTGACTATGAAATATTTTTGCAGAGAATACTAAACCAGTATATCTATCCATTAAATTTAAAAAAGAATAAGCGTAGTGTTCCTAACAACATTCAGATAAAGAGATTATAATATATTCAATCATTCTAATTACAGTTTCCTGAGCATATTCTAAATGAAAGTACAAATTCAGAAATTAAATAGCAATTGAACCTGGATAGAATTCAGAAAGGGGAAAAACACCCATGGGAGTCTATTTCACCCAACATTCTCCTGAACTAGCCAAAGTTACTTGCTTAGGATCCCCAATCCTATTCATCGAACCACTAGGATGAATATCTCTACCACACAGCAGACTTCTGCAACAAAGCAATCAGTAGCAGAATTAACTCAACAAATCACTTTAGTTATCCCCTCATCAAATTCTTTGTGTGTCTAACCTTTCAGTTTGCATCAGTCACAAGGTTCATTCTCTGAGAAATCAGAATGAGTGGTGAGCCTCTTACTCAATTTGATGGTTTATATAAGATTTCCTAGGTCTTTAGGTTAGTTTTTGGAATTAAATGAGCCACCAGATTAGTTCCTCCTCTCAGGAAACATGACCACTTTTTTAGGGATTATGCTCCTCTAATAGCTAGAAAGTGAAATGCTAGTGCTGCCACTTGTCAACCAGCCTTCCACAGTTGCTCCTTCCTCGTACTCGGTCAATGAACACTCATTTAACAGTATCCCCTAGATAGGTGTCTCCTTTTATTAATTATTAAAATAAATAGTTCTTCAATTACATTCATCCTTGACTCACTTAGTCATAAAATTTACAATAATTTTAACATAATTTGTTTACTCAAATAAATAATAAATATTTAATTTTTTTCAATTCTCAGTATGTTACACAATGAGTGATGTTTTGGCCTATCTCAAAGAAGTCAAAGAGGAATTCAACCATTTTCTAGAGAAATATGACGAGTTTTTCATGATATCCAAATCATTTCGTGCCAAATTGTCTGTACTTCTATTTATAAAAATTGTTATCATCAATCAATATTTTCCCTTTTTCTTTTCTCAATTCACTCTCATAAACTGTTATCATCAATCAATACTTTTAGTTTTTTCATTTCTCAATTAACCCTTATATTGTGTCTATTCTTCTGATAGGATCGATACATTGGATGTTATACTTCGAACACAGAGTTTATTTAAGGGCCATTAGTTTCTCATTTAGGCTTTGAATACTTTTATGCCCAAGGGTTATGAAATGTTCATTTATTATTTTGACAATACTACTAGATGGAATTGAACGGTTTGCTATCATTTTCCATTTTGACAATATTGTTGTTATTTGTTATTTTGATGATACTCTTTGGTAAGACCATCCCAATATTTTGATTCATAACACTATGTGATGGATTATATTAGTCGTAGTTGTGTTATTGGTTTTCATATGAGTTGTGTGGTTGGTTTAATATTTTAGGTGATTCATTGAATTTAAACTTTATTGAAGTTTAGTATATCTATATGAATTTCAACCAATATAGTGTTGATTTTTCAATTATTTTTATTAACACTAAGTCATGGATTCATTACCTTATTATCACTCATGTTTATGGAATATCAGGTGGACCATGCTATATGCAATGCAAATTTCAAAAAGTGGTTGCTATTCCAAATTCCAAATTTACAAATTCTATACGATGGAAAATTCATCTCATAGGAACATCCTTAAGCATATATTAAAAAAAAACCATAGCCCTTAATGTGTAATTTTGATTGGAGTAGCCTATTTGCTAAAAAGGTAAAAATTTTATATTTTGGATAGTTTTCATAATGCAAGAAGTTCAGTTCCTCAAGATTTGGTTTATTGAAACCGTATTGAGTCTACACTTTCTAATGGTTCTTTTGATATTCCTATTGTCCCTATACAACCCCATTGCACATTGGGTCCTTAAGGAGGAGGAAATATTCTCTGCATCAACCTTGTAATGGATTAGAAAGGCCAAAAATGACTAATTCTTTGGCATATCTCAAAGAAGTCAAAGAGGAATTCAACCATTTTCCAAAGAAATATGACCACTTTCCCGTGATCCTAAAATCTTTTCAGGCCAAAAGGTTTGTACTTATTTTTATAAAAAATGTTATCAACAATTTTAATGGTTAATATTGATATTTAATGTTTATTGAAGTTTAGTATATTTATATGGATTTAAACCATTATAGTGTATATTTTTCAATTATTTTTATGAACACTAATTCAGGGCTTCATTACCTTATCATTACTCATTTTTTATGGAATATTCTGAGGGCCATGCCATATGCAATGCAACTTTCAGAAAGTGGTTGGAGAACTTTAAGTTGTGCCAAATTCCAAATATACAATTTCTACATCGTGGAAAATTCATCTAAGAGGCACATCCTTAAGAATAGATTAAAAAACAGCCATAGCCATTAAGGTGTAATTTTTATTGGAGAAGCCTATCTGCTATCAAGGTAAAACTTTATACTTTGGATAGTTGTGATAATGAAAAATTTATTCTTTGGCTGGTTTTCATAATGAAAGAAGTTCAGTTCCTTAGGATTTGGTCTATTGAAACCTTATTGAATCTACACTTTCTAATGGTTCTTTTGATAGTCTCATTGTCCCTATACAACCCCATTGCACTTTGGGTCCTTAAGGAGGAAGAGTACTCATTAGTTTATTTGCATATCGATAATGATAATACTATTTGAGATTGCTAGAACATTATGTCTTTAACTACTTTGTTAGCTGTCAATTACAAATGACAATAAGAAAATCAGGTTTGTCATGTAAATATATTTTGTTTTTACAATTTAGTATATGATTGTGGATTATGGATTTGTTTTGAGAATAATTGGAAGTAGCGTTTGTATGAGCTACTATAATGTTAATTTGTACATTAAGTAATCTGATTTCATTGTTGACAAATATTGCATTATTTTTCCTAACTTCCATATTGGACAAATACATTGTTTAACTTTCATTTTGTCCTTTTTGAATTGAGCCATAGAATGCACTATATTGACTCCTTAAATTTGTTTACAAAATTTTTGTACATGCAAATATGGGATTGATAAGAATAAACCTCATCATAGATTATATCGACCTATTGACATAAACTTGTGGCTTAAACGTATTCATATAGGATGAACTCGATTGATGTAGTTTCCCAATTTACAAATGTTCATTGCTAGTCTAATGGAAGCTAATGTAACCAGTCAGAAGGACTGATTGTCTAACTGATTGTTATATCATGATGTATTTAAAGAAAAATATCCGTACTCGAAAAAACACATCAAAATCATCTTTACCTTCGCATAAGAATCAAAGATTACAATCTTCCCTCCCTTTTTCAAGAAATCAAGGCTACAAAGTCAGTCAGAGATGTATCAAAATTTATATAATTTTTAAAGATATATTTGATTCCAATCTGAATTGCAAATCAACCATGATGTTATGCCAAAACAATCATTATACTTCTCATCCTTTCACTTGTATTTGTGAATGCCCGAATAATACCACCTTGTAGCCAACTGAGAAGCCATGTTTGAATCTATTGATGATCAGTTCAATTAACAATGGATTTAATAGAGTAATTCTTTCATCATAATAATGTTTTTTATCATCAAGTTTTAAGAGATGATTTTGATACTTTTCGCCATACTCAAAAAAATTGATAGTGAAATCACTATCATTTTTTATTTAGGAAATATTGTTTTATAGGGTCGTTTCAATGTTCTCATCTATAAAACTAACATGATGAACACTGAGATGGAATATTGTTGTATAATGTAATATCTTGATTTTTTACCTTAAGTATATTGGGTATGAGTCCCATTGCATCTGATTTACTTTGATGTTTATGTTTGTATATTAGGCGTATGCCCCACTGCACATGAGTTTTGTTGATTAGTTATATATTTTGGGCGTAAGCCAATGCACATGTTTAATTATCTTGTATATGATTATATATGTTGGGCATGGACCTTGATGGACAAGGACTATTGTCATGGTACGATGTGATAGATGTATTATTATGTGATTAGCCTTAATACATATACTGAGATGATTATTGTGATGAAATGTGCAGAAGAATGAATGCATGATTGAGTACTATAATGTGTTGGGTATAAGACTTGAAGCACACAAGTGAGGGGATTTTGCGTTGAGATTAAGCTATGAAACACATGATTTATGAGATTTTGTGTTGAGCATAAGCTCTGGAACACATGATTTACGATATTTTGTGTTAGGCATAAGCTCTAGAGCACATGAGTTATAAGATTGGAAGTGCTTTGCATCATCCCTAGAGCATTCCAAATTGATGTTGAGCATATTCTCTGGAGCATCAGATCCTTGTCCATTGTATCCTTAGGTGTAATATACAAGACATCCTAGCATTAGTGTTGAGAGAGAGAGGCTATGGAATTGCACTAAGTGCAAATCCCAATTAATAGTGTTGAGCTTGGGATTTGAATAAAGCTAGGATTTACTGAAATTAAGTGTGTTGAGTGAGAATGACTCTAAATATCACATACCCTTACCATACTTATTCTGAGTTGAGTAAATGAAATTTCAAATCTACTTCTCATTAGGGACTCGAAGAACTAGCGCAATACATGAGGTTATCTAACATGCAAGGAGGATATAGAGATTCCTAAATTAGTTGACAAACCCTAGCTGAGGCCTTGATAAACAAAATAGTGTAAGCTAAGGGAAGCATCAAATAAATAAGACTATGTTATATGATGCATAAATAAATATTAAATATAATATTTAAATTTTGTGTATATTATGAATGAAAGAATAATTATATATATATATATATATATATATATAAGAAAATAAATATAACTAAAACAATAAATAAAGACTCTATGTATTTATTATTAAATAAAATGATTAAGTAAATTTTTTATTCTAGAGTTCAACTAGGAACTAGTAAGAAGTTCCTAAGATTAAAAAAATAACTATTAAATCCATATAAATGAATTAAATATTATTTTCAAGAAAGTAATGAATTCTTGATTTAACTGAAGTTTCAAACAAGTGGCCTTTCCTAGAATATTTTCTATTAAGACCCAAGCGAAGAGAAGGCTTGGGGGATCCGATCACTATTCCTGAATAGTTTTAGAGAGCCTTTTCCAAAAGCAAGCATTATTATATAGATCATGATATTCCAAATATCATAAGCCTCACCTTTAGGAGCTCTAGATCACTTGCATCTTGGAGCCACCTCGGGGGGATACGGATTAGAACCACGGACAATTTCGGGTCATGGTTGGGAGTAACGTGGTAGTCAGGGATAATTTTAGGGGTGAAATTTATCCCATGGGATATTTTAAGAGTTTTTTCTCCCAAAAAAGATTCACCATTTTGCATTTTTTGAAGCCCTATTTCGCCCAATTTCAATGGGTAAAATTTTTTCACCCTAAAAATCGCCAAATTATTATATAAATGATATAAAATCCTTGGAATTTAAAATATTTTTTGAAAAATATCGCCAAACATTTTATAGTTGGCGTTTTAAGAATTGGTAAGATTCCCCAACATTTATACACTTTTAAATCAGTATGGTACCTTAAAATCATCCCTGGTGGTAGTTCCAAAGTTATCTGGTTATCGGATTTAAGGTCAGAAATAGTGAGGGTTTTACTAATTCTATGTGTTTAAGTGTGGAGGGTTCTTAGTCATTAACAAGATGAATGGTTGCAAGTATGAGGTTCTACAGTTTTCAAGTTATATTAATTATATTTATAAGTTGTACTTATAGTTATTATGTTATGTATTAAAGATCTGCAATTTTACTTTCCAGTTTGAATACATGCTTCATGTTATTTCATTTGTTTAATTTGAAACTCATCCTTTAAATTATTAGATATATTCTAGGGTTAAATTTCTATAATAATTATGTTTAACTAGTTTCATAGGTTTATGTTAAATTTTTTAGTCTAGATTCAAACCCTAGATTCTACATAAATTTAACTAAACCATATTTAAACACGACTAAATAATTAAACCAAAAAAATTAAATAAACTCTGCTCAAATAATAAAACAAATATCAAACAACATTAGCTAAATAAACCTAATGTTAAATAAAATCAGTTTATTCTTTAATCCAAAACATTAAAACATATTCATAAACATTAAACCAAGGATCAAATCCCTTTAAACAAACTCAAACACATAAGCTAACGCAACACTGACATATTACATTTTCCAGCAAATGCAAACTTGGAATACATATAAGCTTTTTACATATAAACAATAACAAAATACCTAGAACAAATCTCATACAATCAAGTTAAGAGTGTTAAGCAAATTATTAATAATATTTAGCAACTCTTAACAAGTATCCACATTAATAAACATCCAACCCCATCCAACGATCGACCGAGGATTGAATCGCATAAAGCCCAGAATGGGATCAAAACCAGTTATACAATTAAACCCCCAGGAAAACAATGCAATAGTATCAAATTCTTAAACAAAATACCATAATCTTGTACACACATGAATTGAGAATACAAACCCTAAAAATTCATAGGATGCGCTATTAAAGCAAAGCTTGGGCCAATCCATTACGACCACATTTAAAACAACCAATGCATCACATCAAGATAAGGTTTCCCTACAACAATTAGAGTTCAAGAATTTAAAACCTTACAACGAAATAAATAAATTGATAGAGTAAAACCATTTAAAAACTATGAAGAATTTACATAAACCACAGTAGGGTTTTAACACTCGAACTACATTTCATAGTCAACATAGAGTATCGAAATAGTGGTATCGTAGTGCCATTGCAAAGCAATGGCACTGATAATTAAAAAAACTCATCCATTAACAATCACAGAGCTCGTAGCATACCAAAACACAGAGAGGAATCATTTTAAACTAAATTACCATCGCTTTTATCCATTACAATGTCATAAGAGTTTACACAATCTCCTCTTGGAACAAAATGCTTGAATGGGTTAGGAATCCCCAAACCCAAACATATAGGCTATTAAAACCAAAACATTAGTATCATCATTCCTCCAAACCCATGCGAAACACAACACGGTGGTCAGTTACACTTTGCAACATAGAAATCATGCAATAGTATAAATGACCAAGCGATTGGGTAAATTCCTCTTCCACATGGTCTTACCCGTATTTCCATAAGTCAACCAAGTCCTTGCTAAAGCATTGCAGAGAACTTGCGTTGATCCCAAAACCTACAAAATAAAACTAGGGAACCATCGAAAGTATGCAATACGTATCAAAACCCAATGATATTATAAATAACATAAACTACATTATAATTCTTGCATACCTTTTAGAGGTTTTGCGCTAGCATGGTAAACCCAACACAGTCTGTGCAGCTCCAATGGTGGAGAAACACCTCCATCAAACACCAAACGAAAAACACATTGAAAATGACAGGAAAAAAACCCTAGCTCAAGGGCTAAGGCTTGATCCTTCCCACCACATGGGATCATTAAAGGTGCCAACCTAGCCTCCACCTAGTATCAAATAAAACCCCCCTATCTATAGTTTCCAAATTCACATATCTTCCCATCAAACTATACACCCCCTACAGCATAGTTTCAAAACATACATTTTTACATTGAGGCTCAAATCCCTTCCTCCTATAGTTCAGCTCAAGCCGTGAGCATAGAATTTCATTACATTGAAAAAGGCCTTATCACATAGGACTAGTGAGTTGTAGGTGATAGGTCCTTTATTCACCATGTTTATGAGCATAGGTTTATAGGCGATTCGCCTGCAGTATGATCGATACACAATGCATTAGTTCGCAAAGAAATAATTAATCCCAGTACTGTAGGATTCTTTACCTCTCTCANTATGAGCATAGGTTTATAGGCGATTCGCCTGCAGTATGATCGATACACAATGCATTAGTTCGCAAAGAAATAATTAATCCCAGTACTGTAGGATTCTTTCCCTCTCTCACTGAGTTGTTAGGGAAAAATCCTGCCACTCCTCCCCTTTACATACAAAGGTAAGTCAGCCTCTTTGTTTAAACAAATACGAACTAGATAATGTAACATGAAAGAAAAACATGAACAAAATAACATTAGTAGCATCGATAAACTAGATAAATATGTACATAACTACAAGCACATCATAATATAGGATAATGACATGTAAATATCATCGTCATACAAAAATCATAAACCAGGAAAAAAACAACAGACTTAGGCTTAATCTTTATTAAGTTTTAATTCCGCAGTAAAAAGAAGATGTCCTGAATATCTTAGCAGTATTATTAGCCTACAAATTTATTTATTTATTTATGGATTTTAGGGAGATTACAAGTGGTATAAGATCCCATATTCAAACACTAAGATACCTAATGGGTGCTACTGAACGTCCATTGCAAAAATAAACATTTCAAAAATGTATTTTAAATTTTGTGGACTAACCATTAAAATTATTTGTTACTAAATGATTTAATTACGGGATTGAGGAATAGTCCAGATCATGATTACAGAAGAGGACAACATCTGGCAAGGAAATTTGACTTCCTCAACATAGGAAGAAGAACTAGTGGTGGAATTAAAGTTCAATCTAATGAAAACCATACAGAGTCTGCAAGCAGACTTACAAAGCTTCAAAGACGATAACATGAATGACAGAAAAGAGCAGAAAGAAACCAATGAAGCTTTACTTTGTAACATGATGGAAGTAAAACCTCATGGAAAACATACTCATTCAACCAATAAATCCAAGGAATATTAACATCGTAAAGGGACCAGTAGTCCAAAGGAAGAGGGAAGAGAAGAACACACAACTGAGATTCTAGAAATAGATTATCACAGCCTTTCTAGTGCTAATTTGCCTTCTCTTTGTAGAAAGAGGTAGAAAAATGATGATGACAACCTCTAAGGATAATTTCGAAAGATAAAATCCCCAACCTATGAAAGAGAGATGAATACCGGGGAGAAGGATGAAGAATGGATCCGAGGCATGAGAAAATAATTTCGAGTAGACAACTACTCTAGTGAGATGAAATCCTAGATGACCATTTATAATTTAAATGGAAAAGAAGCTAGATGGTGGAGAGACCTAAAGAATACCAAAAAGGATGAAGTAAAAGAAACCATATGGATTAATTTTCATAGAATATTTTAGGAGAAATACATGTCTGAGAGATTCTTTGACAGGAAAGTGAAATAATTTCATGATTTAAGGATGGGATCCATGACCATGGAGCCCTTTGTCAACAAATTCTTGGATTGGTTACATTATGTGCCTTACATAAAGGAAGAAAAGGTGAAGATACAATAGTTTTCTGGATGTCTTCCTCCCAATTTTCGAGAGAGACTTGAGTTTGAAATTCCTAAATATATGGGTACTACCTTACACAAAGCTACACTTTTCTATAAGCATGGACAACTAAGGCACAAAAACATAAATATAATTCGAGACAGGTCTAGGACCTTCTCAGATAACTGAAAACCTAGTTTTAAACCACAGCCTTACATAAATCATAAAAACTATTTTTTGGCTAACTGAAACTTCAATAAGATAGGTGCAAAGAAAAAATGTGCCTACACCAAATACCAACAAACCAGCAGTAAACATAGGAGCCAAGGCTGCCCCACTGTAAGCTAACTGTTGGAAATTCCAAGGACACCATTATGCCAGAGATTTTCCAAACAAGACTAATCGATTCTTACACAATCTATAGGAATACCCAACAATAGAGGAAATGGCTAGGACACCGAGAATGTATGCAGCACTTGATGGGAAATAAGCAAATCATCAAGCCACAATGGTTGGAATAGAACGTAAGGTTTTAAAAACTTCTATTTCGATTTTGACTGATCCTAGTGCTTTCCAAAGCTATGTATCACCCAAGGTTGTCTAAATGTGTAAACTAAGAAAATTAAAACATGAGAAACCATGGCTAGTGCAATTAGCCACTAGTACAAAAATAAAGGTTTCAAAACTAGTGAGGAACTCTGAAGTAGACATAAACAGTTTTCCAACTAAGGTAGATTTAAATATCTTATCCTTAGGATCGTATGACATACTTATCGGCATGGACTGGTTGGAACAACACCATGTCATGCTCGATTTTCTAAACAAGTAAATATTGTGCATGGATAACCAAGGGAATCAAATAAAGATTCAAGACATACCAAAGAAGGTTTTCATTAGAAATATATCCTCCTTACAAGAAAAGAAGTGTAATAGGAAGGGAAGCAAACATCCAAGATGTAGAAGCTGAGAGAGAACAACAAATCGAGCACTTTTCGGTTGTCGTGGAATTTAAGGATGTATTTTCCAAGGAAATACTGGGATTACCACCAAAACAAGAATTACATTTTTATATAGAACTTACCCTAGGTTCAGTACCGTCTTTGAAAGCCTGATACTACATGAGTGCACCAGAATTGGTAGAGCTCAAGGTATAGTTTTCGGTGTTTATTGAGAAGGGTTATATCTGACCTAGTGTGTCCCCATTGGGAGCACCTATACTTTTTGTGAAGAAGAAGGATGATATGATGTGAATTTGAATCGATTACCACCAACTTAACAAGATGACCATCAAGAACCATTACCCACTCCCTAGGATCGATGGCTTGTTCGATCGATTCAGAGGAGAAAAGATCTTTTCAAAGATCAACCTGTGGTATGGATCCATGATGAAAATATACATAAAATGGCCTTTTGAACTCGATACGAAAATTATGTGTTTGTAGTATTGCCTTTTGGGATAACCAATGCACTCACAAATTTTATTTGCATGATGAACAATATCTTCAGTAAATTCCTAGATAAGTTTGTATTGGTGTTTATAAATTCCATACTAGTTTACTCAGAGAGTAAAGAAGAACATGAGGAACATCTCTCAATAGTACTACAAATGTTAAGTGAACACCAACTTTACGCTAAGTTTATCAAATGTGGTTTTTACAAACCACATATACAATACCTAGGTCACATCATTTTTGAGAAAGGGATAGTCATCGACCCAGAAAATATTAAATCCATAAACGATTGGCCTACCCCTACCCGTGTCACAAAGATTGGGTCATTTTTGGGATTAGTAGGTTACTATCGAAAGTTCATTGATAAATTTTTGAGGATTTCCTATCCCATGAACTCCTTACAAAATAAATAAATAAAAATTTTGTGGGCAACCAAATGCATGGAAATGTTTTAGCAGCTTAAACAACGTTTGACTACTGCACTGATACTACAAATTGTGGATCCCGATGGGGATTTCGTTGTTTGAATAGATGCAAGAAATGTAGAACTTGGTGGATTCCTCATGCATAATTATTGCGCAATCTATTACGAGTCACGAAAATTAAAGGAACAAGAAAAAAATTATCCCACCCACAATCTTGAGCTAGTAGCCATTATCCACGCCTTGAAGATGTGGAGACACTACCGCATGGGGAAGAAGTTTCTTCTAAAGACACACAATATGAGTATGAAGTAATTTTTTGACCAAACAAATCTAAATTCCAAGCAGGCCAGATGATTGGCCTTCCTTAGCGAGTAACACTTCTAATTAAATCATATAAAAATAAAGGAGAATAAAATCATCGATGCTTTAAGTCGATGAGTTCATATGTTATATGAGGTAACTTTGAGCCAAAATGATTTGTATTTGCATGATACGATTAGAATTACAAGGAAGTTGATTGTTTCTATGTTGAAGTTCTAAAAAAGATTCAAGAGGAAAGGTTGTTTCAAAAACAGAAAGAGTATAAGGTAGAAGAGACCATACTATTGTGGTCCAAAGAGAGATTGTATGTGTTGGAAGGAGGAGACATTAGGTCGAACATCCTAACGAATTTCTATCAGAATCCCTACTTTGGGCATCCAATATATCAGAAGATGATATTGAAAGTAAAGAAACGCTTTTTCTAGCCTAAGTTAAACACCGACATAGCATTATTCATCGCAAAATGTCAAGAATTTCAACTAGGAAAAGTTGAGCACTAGCATCCTTCGAGATTACTACAACTATTACCCATTCTAGAATGGAAGCGGGAGGTTATCAATATGTATTTTATTATGGGTCTACCAAAGAGAAAGAAGTAGAATGATTCCATATGTGTAGTAGTTGACAACTTATCTAAAGAAACACTCTTTATCCCAGTTAAGTCAACTTATAAGGAAGTTCACATTGTCGACATATTCTTAAAATATATTTTCAGATTGCATGGGACATACAAGGAAATCATCTTGGATCAAGACACAAAGTTTACCAATAACTGTTGGATATCTTTATTCTCCAGTTTAGAGACGTAGTTAAATTTTAGTACTACCTACCACTGACAGACATACAAGGAAACATAATGGGTAAACCATATTTTGGAAGACATTCTTAGAATGTATGTTATGAACAATCCCACAAAGTGGGATTATTTTCTGCACCTCACATAGTTTGCATATTAGAACAGATACCATACATATGCGAAGATGATTCACTTGGAGGTACTCTATGGCAGCAAGTGTAGGACACCGGTAACTTGGGATTAACCGGTGGACCGACTCACACTAGGGCCAAAATTACTAAAATACCTAGAACACTTTGTTGGGGCCCCAAAATTTGTAGGCAGCAACAGTAAGGGATTCTCCTGAATCAACGTTCCCAACTAGCCCGTTGACTATTTGGTATAGGGAATCCGTTCGGTTTACAGTCCAGCTACCGTAGGTCAAAGTAACAAACAAAGGGTTTACCGGTTGTGGCCCGGTCCACCGCGTTTTTTGTATTTTTTGACTTAATGTATGATATGCAAGTGCCTAATTATCCATGCAGGGTGATAAGATGCGAGGAGCAGTCACAATGTGATGCGCAGGTTCTTACCTCTCATCTTAGACTCACTAGCATCCCAATCACAGAAAACAAGAAAAAGAAACTAATTACCTAAACTATCCCTAGTGTTAGAATAATCAACCCATAGTATTTACCCACTTAGACATTAATTCATTTATTTTTGTCTTATTTGCCTAGTCCATGAGTCCCACCATGTTCAAGTTGCTAATTGCCTATCCATAGAGGTCAAAATTTCCATTATTGACTCATGGAGCGCTTGGGAAAGCCTTAGGAATCAAATCTGCTTTATTCCTGGCCTCGTAGGCACCCTTCTGGTTTTTCTGCTTTATTGCCTGCTTTTTCAGTGTTTTAAGGCACATAGGAAAGCAAGACTAGGTGAGGTGAATCAGCTTTGTTGCCTCTTCCTCCTCCACTCTTTCCTCCATGCAAAATCATGTATGAGCTACCATTTGACCACTCTTTAGCTTGCCTATGCGCCCT
>LPNX010903542.1:177658-201426 GCA_001517045.1 Pseudotsuga menziesii | reverse complement strand
TTTTTCAGTGTTTTAAGGCACATAGGAAAGCAAGACTAGGTGAGGTGAATCAGCTTTGTTGCCTCTTCCCCCTCCACTCTTTCCTCCATGCAAAAGCATGCATGAGCTGACATTTGACCACTCTTTAGCTTGCCTATGCGCCCTTGCTAATTCGTGGGGTCCTTGATAGATTTGGGATCAGCTTTTTACACCTATGGGGGATTTGCCTATTTTGGGTAAGCCTGCTTTATGCTAGATTTGGATGCTTCCTTATGCATTCAATTTGCTCATGTATTCTATATATTCAGTAGCCTATGTTATTACAGGGTTGGCTATTGTACACTCAGTTAATATAATTTTGTGTTACAGCTCCATATTCAGTCTCCATTGTTGATAATTTTGCATGATCAATTGTTAATTGTTGTGGGTGAAATTAATCTACTGCAGGCCTGAATTTCTACACCTAGGGAGCAGGATTATCACTTGTAAGTGAGTAATACATTGTGTACATGCATTATGAAGAGTTACAGTTAGTTGACACTTCTTTCAAAACACACGAACAATTACGGATATTTAAACAACCAGATAGCCGATTATTTTATGAACAACATTTATTACTCATAGTGGAAAAACATCCCAAAAGATACTGAAGAACATTCAACAAGAACACAGGTTCAGGAAGTTAAATACTCTCACAGTAAATGAAACACAACTGAAAATGAAATAGTTCCTCTTCAACATTATTCATTTAGTCGCATTGATACATTCCATATTTCACTCTCTCCAGCAGGCAACAGTTGCACTTTCTGACTGTAAAACGAATTAGTTCCTCTTACAAGCAAAAGAGTTTACAAATTTTCTCGAGGAAAAAGCCTCCGTAACTTCTCCCTTTCCAGTATTTAAACAAAACAGTAAATCGTTTGGGTTTCCCCCAACGCATGACCTTTCGGTCTCCCCAGTGTTTCGTATTTTTCTGAGTTGTCTGTATGCACTCATTATTCTTTTAGTAACGGACCAGCAGTCAGGTTCGTACCTTTAGCGTTATTGACTTTGTCTTCTTCTTTGAGGGCCCTTTCAGTGATCTGGTCGGTGTCCTTTCGATTTTTACTAAACTGTTCTTCTACGTCTTCACGCATCAGCTCCTTACGCACACCTGCAAGTAATCCCCATGTATTATCCATTTGGGACCGTGCTATGAAACAGAGCAGCAGATTATACAAAATGAAACAACTTCTCCACAAAAAAATGGCCTGGTGCACCACGGCGGAAGTCGGAAGGATACTGACATCGAAATTCAAAGGCTTGGCTCAGCCGCAACGGCGGGAAGGAAAAGAAGACTAAGAGGCGCGATTCAAAGCTGTGGGCGAGAAAAATCCATCGGAGATCGGGTGACTTTGACGTCGGATGCCAAAAGGACTTCCCAGCCGTAACAGCAGAAAGACAAGCGCTAAAATGATGCGAAACATGGGCGGGAGAGGGCTTAATCAGACGTCGAAATACATTTGAATCGGAAACCCAATAGCTTTCCCATCCGCAACGGTGGAAGGGTAAAAGCTACAGGCAAGCGATTGAAGACAAATGCGAATTGGACATCGGAGCGATTTGGACTTCGGATGCTAAACCGCTTTGGGAGCCGCAACAGCGGAGGGAAAAAGAACAAAAGTAGCCAATTTAACAGAAAATTTAAGTGTTCGAAAGCCTTTAAAAATCAACAACAGTCAAGGACCATTTCATTTTCAAAACGACGACTTATCAAAGACAATTGGCAAAACTAAACCCAACTATGCGACCCGCTGCAAGAATTCAAGCACAAACAAATTCTGGGAACAAACTGTATATAAATTGTTCAAACATCCAGACTTAAAGCATGACCGACGAAGCATCAAGGATGAAACAACCTGAAGCGATATTCAGTTATGAGGAGGGGCCCAAAATTTAAGATATTTGGGGAGAAAATTTGTAGTAGCAACACACTTAGTCACCAAAGTACAATAGAATATCAAAGAAGTATAAGACCACCAAATAAATTATGCGAATAAGAAAAGAAAAGATAAATATTACCGTATCTCCAAACATGTTTACTTAAAAGTAAAAGCGAAGAGAAGCTCATTGAGCTTGGGAAGATGCAGAAAGCTAGCACTGAGATTTGGTGGACACTATGAGATACTGGCCAAGAGAGGGCCAGTGGCATATACCTTCTCGTATAAAGGTTCATAATTTTTTTCATGCATACTTATTGAAGAAATATATATATGATACTAAACATGTTATTTATTGGTCCTTGCTACAGGTGGAACCTGAATGGGAATTTGTACCCAAACCCCTTCATATTCTTGACAAAATAGAAGTACAACTTAGGAAGTGACCCATAGTCCATATGATAGTGCAATGGAATCACTTTGGAGCCAATGAGGCCACTTGGGAGAAAGAAGCCACCATGAGAGAGCCATACCCCACATTTTTTAATGACTTGATTTATAGTCCCTAGAACACTAGGATGGTGTTGTTATAAGTGAGAAGGGATGTAATATCCTAAATTTTGACCTTAACTATATTTGGCATGAGCCCCATTGCATATTGTTGATGTATTTGTAATTTCGAAATGTATTCATCTATGTATCTTATGTATTGTAACTCGATGTTTCTTTCGGGATGTATATATAATGTAATTGAGTCATGTTGTCATGCCCCGATGTTCCGATCGGGAGGATCACTAATGTAAACAAGTCATGTCAAGTCATTGTGGGTAACCCTCCGATTGTCTAAGGGTTAAAGTCCCCGCAGTTCTGGGGCACTAGGGTTATTAGACTCTCCTAGTAGAGGTCGGCCCTGGTAGGGTTTTAGTCATGTCGAGATTAGTATAAATAGAGAGCTGGATTCTGTATTTATCACAGAACTCATACACACTCAAGTGTAGCGCATAGTTGAGGAAGGAGAAGACACTGGGGCTAGACAAGAAGAAGATTACTACTATTGGGAAATCACTTACTGTTTTGGGCTTTTACTATTTTGGTGTTGATTCTATCTCTGAGGAAGTTGCGGGGTTTTCTCCTTTATGGTTTCCCCGAGGAAAAACACTGTGTTCATGGTCTCTTGTGTTTGATTGTTGTACTTGTTATTCTCTCAGTTAAAGATCCTAATAATGCTAGCTTAATGTTGAAATATAACATGGTATCAGAGCTAACCTGAGAAGAAGACACTGTGCAGCTGCGGGAACTAGGGCTTCCTAGTTTGTGGATCTTCCTCGACATATTTTCAGCAAAAGTAAGGTGGAATAACTCTCCTCCTTAGGGAACATCTTTTTGTCGAAGTAGAATCCAATTTTGAGGTTTTTCAGTTTTGGACCCAACACTGCTGCCGAAAATTAGAGCTTTTCACAGAAGAGGAATTTTTCAGTGAGCTTAGGACTAGATTGATCTCCTTCCCAAAATCAAAGTTAGGGATAAATTTCACGGCATTTGGGTGGATAGAACTTTGGAAAAGCAAAACCCTAATTTTCTCCTGATCCAGTACTGCGGGATTTCAACTCCAACTCCAAATCTGACATCTTGACATGGTAAGATCTAAATATTTTGTATTTCCATTTGAGGTTCTTAGTGTTAAGATGTCTCATCATACCAAGCTTGATGAAAATCTTGAGGGAGCTGATAACTTCCGATCTTGGAAGTATAGGATCTCCCTGGTCCTGGAAGAAAATGAGTTAGACTTCTACATCTATGAGGAGGTTCCAGTTCCAAAGGGATATGAGGCAAAGGCCTTACATAAGAAGAGAATGGTTATGGGAAAGAGGATCATTGTTGATTCTATCAAGGATCACCTTATCCCATAGGTGTCCTCTCTCAAGACACCTAAAGCTATGTTTGATGCCCTAACCAAATTGTTTGAAGGGAAGAACATAAACCCGAAGATGAATCTAAGGAATCAACTGAAGAATGTGAAGATTCATAATGTAGAGACCATTGAGTCTTAATTCACAAGGGTTTCTCAAATCGAGGAACAATTAGAAGCTATAGATAAAGAAGTGGAGAATGCAGAAATTGTGATGACCACATTTAATGGTCTCCCTAGGACATGGGACTCTTTCATTCAAGGAATTTGTGCCAGAAAGAAGTTAGTCAAATTCAGCATATTGTGGGAAGAGTGTTCTGAAGAAGAAGTTCAAATAGCAGCTCGAGAAGAGAATATGGGAAGTGAAGACCAAGCTCTCACAGTTCACTCCAATAAAAGCAGAAGAATACCTCACTACTCCAAAGGTAAGGATCCTCATCATAGAGATAAATTTAGAAGGGATCTATCTAAAATAAGATGTTATACATGTGATGAAAAAGGACACTTTGCAAAATACTATCCTAAGAACAAGGTCCACTCTCATAAGAAGAAGGGGAACAAAAGAAGACATCATGCTCATGCTGTAGAGGATGATGAACCATCCAAGGAAAGAACCATATATGAAAGTGAATATTCTTAAAGCGATGATGAATATGTTTTGATTTCCGCTCTCACAGGTAACATTACTCATGGAAGTGATGATTGGCTTATAGAAAGTGGGGCTTCCAAACATATGATTGGATTCAAGGAATCCTTTGTGAGACTGTGAGAACATAACTCACCTCACAAGGTGAATCTAGGAGATGACTACCAATATCCAATAAAAGGTAGTGGGGAATCTTCATATAAAATAGACTCTGGTAAGTCTCTAACAATGAAAGAAGTATTGTTTGTGCCAAGACTCAAGAAGAAACTTCTCTCCATATCAGCATTGGATGCAAAAGGAATGAGGGTTGCATTCATAGATGGTCAAGCCATCATGTGGCCAAGAGGTAAGACTATCGATGATGCAGTGGTGATTGGAGAAGAAGAAGGAGGTTTGTACAAGATAAAGGGTCGTCCAGAACAAGCCTTGGTCCATGACACAGTAGAGCCAAATGAACTTTGGCATAGAAGGCTTGCACATGTGCATTATAGAGCACTACCTGTTGCAAGCAAAGCTGTTGAAGGTCTTCTAGAATTCCAAGAAAAACATGATGGGGTCTGCAAAGGATGTGTGAAAATAAAGAATACAAAGAAGACATTTCCCAGCAGCGAAAGCAAAGCTAAAGGCATACTAGAAATCATCCACTCCGATGTATGCATTCCTATGTCATCAAACTCACTAAGCGCGTATGCATATTATGTTTCTTTTATTGATGATTTTTATAGGAAGACATGGGTTTACTTCATAAAGAACAAAGACAAAGTATTCAACAAATTCAAGGAATTCAAATCCTTGATCGAGAACCACACTGAAAAGAATATCAAGACTTTTCGATTAAATAATGGCGGAGAATTCACTTCGAATGAATTCAAAGAGCTATGAAAAGAATCAGCGATTAAGAGGGAGTTTTCCACTCCTTATAATCCACAATAGAATGGATTGCGGAATGGAGGAACAGAACTATCATGGAAGTTGCAAAAGCAATGCTTCATGATCAAGACCTTCCTATGCATCTTTGGGTGGAAGCCTCCATAACAGCTGTGTATGTACAGAACTGTACTCCACATAGAGTACTCGAGAACAAGACTCCTGAAGAAGTCTTCTTCAGCAAGAAACTAGAAGTCAGCCATCTCAGAATATTCGGCTATCCTGTGTACATACACATTCCAAAAGAGAAGAGAACAAAATTAGATCCTTCAAGAAAGAAGGGTATATTTGTGGGATACTCTGAAAGCTCGAAGGCTTATAGAATATATTTTCCAGGGTACAAGAAGATTGACATCAGCAGGGATGTGACATTTGACAGAGACATAGGTTACAACAAATCCAGAAAGAGACCTACTGAAGAACCTGAAGAAGTAGAAGCACCTAGAATTCATGATACAACCATGAATAAAGAAAATCAAGAAGAATATCGAGATTTCGAAGAACCTTAAAGACCTGTAGATCCACCTCTAGAGAAGAATCCTCATAAGAGGAAACCTGCTTGGGTACGAGAACTTATCCAAGGTGCAAAAAGATATGGGGCTCCATAAGAGAATCACAGAGAAAGAAAGAGGACAAGATCTTGCTCCGGGTATGTAGCTTTACTATTTGATTTCATTTATAGATAACCTTCCAGTTATGAAGAAACGACGGAAAAGAAAGAATGGAAGGATGCTATGATAGAAAAATACCAAGCGATCATGAAGAACAATGTTTGGGATGCTGTCCCAAGAACAGAAGGGAAGTCAGTTGTAACTTCCAAATGGATCTACAAGATCAAGCATGCTGCAAATGGTAGCATTGAAAAATATAAAGAAATATTTGTGGCTCGCGGTTTCTCTCAAAAAGAAGGAGTATATTATGAAGAAACCTTTGCACCTATATCTAGATACACTTCCATCATATCAGTACTTGCTCTAGCTGTAGTGATGAAATGGAAGATACACCAGATGGATGTCAAGACTGCCTTCTTGAATGGTGTAGTGTATGTAGAACAACCACTCAATTTTAAGACATATGATAGGAAGTCTCATGTGTGCAGATTGAAGAAAGCCCTGTATGGTTTGAAACAGGGACCCAAGACCTGCTATGGCAGAATTAACAGTTTTCTATCTAGTTTGGGCTTTACCAAGAGTAAAGCAGATTCCAACCTTTACTACAAGGTTGAAGATGGCAACCCAGTGATGCTTCTACTATATGTAGATGATCTATTTGTGACAAATATGGATGGGTTGATTACTGATAGGAAGAGAAAGCTTGCTGCTGAGTTCAAAATAAAGGACTTGGGAATGATGCATTACTTTCTAGGTATGGAGGTCTGCTAGAGTGCAGATGGAATCTTCCTTGGACAAGGGAAGTATGCAGTAGAGATATTGAAGAGGTTTGGGATGATGGACTGCAAGACTATGGCCACACCTATGGCATCGAACCTGAAGCTATTGAGTGATGCTTCAATAGAATCGATTGATGCTACAATGTATCATCAGATGATTGGGTCTTTGATCTACCTAATGAACATGAGACCAGACATTTGCTTTATTGTGAACACCTTAAGCTAGTTCCTGACAGATCCGAGACATGTTCACTTGATTGCTGCAAAGCATATTCTGAGGTACCTGAATGGTACAATTGATTATGGACTCAAGTACGATACGAATCAGAATATTAACATGGAGGGTTATGTTGATTCAGATTGGGTAGGTAGTGCCATCGATAGGAAGAGAACTTCAGGGTGTTGCTTCAGTATGGGACCAGGTGTGATCTCTTGGTTTACCAAGAAGCAATCATGTGTGGCACTGAGTACAATTGAAGCAGAGTATGTCACAGCTTGTTCAGCTAGTTGTGGGGAAATATTGCTGAGGAAGCTACTGTCTAATTTATTTGATCTCCAGATGGATGCTACTTGTATACATTGTGACAACCAGAGTTGTGTAAAGTTGTTAGATAATCCAGTGTTCCATGACAAGTCGAAGCATATCAAGATCAAGTATCACTATATCAGGGATATGTTGCAGAGGGGAGCAGTGAAGCTCTAGTGTGTTGCAACAGACAAATAGAAAGCTGATGTATTGACGAAGCCATTGGCTAGGATAAAGTTCGAGTACTTCAGGGAGAAGCTTGGTGTTCTCTAGTTCAACGTTTCCTCCAAGGGAAAGTCATGAGATCCATAGCCATTCTAACATGGTGAGAGGATTGGTTCCTTCCATGGTCAGATGTAAGGGTTGAGCCATTCTGTCATGGTGAGAGGATTGGTTCCTTCCATGTCAGATATGAGTGCTGTCCATTCTGTCGATTAGGACAGATATAAGGGAAACTACCATTATCTAGGAGAATGTAGGCACCTGGTCAGTTACTAGGAAAACTCAGTCTAGGACTGAGAAGCCATTCTAATGTGATAGAGGGATGTGTTCCCACTTGATCAAATGTAAGGGCTGAACCATTCTGTCATGGTTAAAGGATTAGGTTCCTTCCATGCAAGATGTGAGTGTTGTCCATTTTGATGAGTAGGTAAGATGTAAGGGCAACTACCATTATTTAGGAGAATAGAGGCACCTGGTCAGTTCCCAGGTATCTCAGTCGAGGACTTGGGGCCATTTTGATATGACTATAGGATTGGTTCCTACAAGATCAGATATGAGTGCAAGCCCTTCCATCATTGTGAGCAGAATGTGTTCCCACCTGGACGGATGTAAGTGCAGAGCCTTTCCATAAATGATAGTAGGTGTGTCCTATCATGCTGGTGGATGTGAGTGCTGAGCCTTTCCACAGATGATAGTAGGTGTGTCCTATCATGCTGGTGGATGTGAGTGCTGTGGATTTTCACAGATGATAGTAGGTGTGTCCTATCATGCTAGTGATTGTAAGTGCAGTGCTTTTTCACAGATAGTAGTAGGTGTGTCCTACCATGCTGGTGATTGTAAGTGCTGAGCCTTTCCATGGATGGTAGTAGGTGTGTCCTACCATGCTGGTGGATGTGAGTGCCATGCCTTTCCACAGATGATAGTAGGTGTGTCCTATCATGTTGGTGGTTGTAAGTGCTGAGCCTTTTCACAGATGATAGTAGGTGTGTCCTATCATGCTGGTTAATGTGAGTGCTGGGATTTTCTGATATGATTATAGGATTGGTTCCTACATGATCAGATGTGATTTATAGGCGTGACTTTCTAATGAGTAGGTCAGATGTAAGTGTTGGGTGGGCCTTCTAACGAGTAGGTTAGATATAAGTGCTGAAGAAGACCTACATGGAGGATAGGCATACAACCATCATGAAAAAGGGCTAGCTATATAGAACTTCCTGTCACAAGAAGAATCATGAGATAACACTTGTGATGATCCAGATCGTGCGATGATCCAGATCTAGTGATGATGATCCAACAGTGATGATCCAGATCGTGCGATGATCTAGATCTAGTGATGATGATCCAACAGTGATGATCCAAATCGAGCGATGATCTAGATCCAGTGATGATGTCCAGTGATGATCCAGATCCAGTGATGATGTTCCATGATGATCTAGATCCAGTGATGATCTAGATCATAATATGAATATTACTTAAAGACAAAGATGACTTGAAGACTAAGAATACTTGAAAACGCAGATGACAAGATGATCCAGTTGATACAGAGAAGAAGACCCGTGTTGAAAATTGTGTCGAAAGAATACCTTCCTAGTTAAGAGGGAGTGTTGATGTGTTTGTAACTTCGAAATGTATTCATCTATGTATCTTATGTATTGTAACCCGATGTTTATTCTAGGATGTATCTATAATGTAATTGACTCATGTTGTCATGCCCTGATGTTCCGATCGAGAGGATCAATAATGTAAACAAGTCATGTCAAGTCATTGTGGGTAACCCTCTGATTGTATAAGGGTTAAAGTCCCCATAGTTCTGAGGCACTAGGGTTATTAGACTCTCCTAGTAGAGGTCAGGCCTGATAGGGTTTTAGTCATGTCAAGATTAGTATAAATAGAGAGCTGGACTCTCTATTTATCACACAACTCATACACACTCAAGTGTAGCTCATAGTTGAGGAAGGAGAAGACACTGGGGATAGACAAGAAGAAGATTAATGTTGTCAGGATATCACTTACTGTTTTGGGATTTTACTGTTTTTGGTGCTGATTCTATCTCTAAGGAAGTTGCGGGGTTTTCTCCTTTATGGTTTCCCCGAGGAGAAACACTATGTTCATTGTCTCTTGTGTTTGATTGCTGTACTTGTTATTCTCTCAGTTAAAGATCCTAATAATGCTAGCTTAATGTTGAAAAACTAACACATATGAGTTAATTTGTTGTTTGTGTTTGTATATCGGGCATATTCTCCACTCCACATGAGTTTTTATGATTAGTTAGATATATTGAGCATAATCCAATGCACATGTTTTATTATCTTGTATATGATTATTTATGTTGGGCATGGACCATGATGGAAAAGGGCTAATGTCGTGGTATTATGTATTGCATGTATTATTATGTGATTAGACTTAATACATATACTGAGATTATTATTGTTATGAAATGTGCAAAATATTGAATGCATGATTGAGTTCTATAATGTGTCAGGTATAATCCCCGAAGCACATGAGTGATGATATTTTGTGTTGAGTGTAAGGTCTGGAACACATGAGTTATGATAATTTATGTTGTGGATAAGCTCTGGAACACATGATTTATGAGATTTTTTTTTAGCGTAAGCTCTGGAGAACATGAGTTATAACATTGGAAGTTTTGGGCATAATCCTTGGAGAATTCCAAAATGATGTTAAGCATAAGCTTTGGAGCATAATATCTTTGTCCATTGTATCCCTACGTGTATTATACAAGTACATCCTAGCATTATTGTTGAGTGAGAGGATCTAGAATTGCACTAAGTGTAACTCCCAATTAATAGTGTTGAGATTGGGCTTTGAATAGCGCTAGGAGTTACTGAAATAAAGTATGCTGAGTGAGAACGACTCTAAATAGCACCCACCCTTATCATACTTATTTTGAGTTGATTAAATGAAATTTAAAATCTAATTCTCATGAGGGACTAGAATAACTACCATGATACATGAGGTAATCCAACATGAAAGGAGGATCTAGAGTTTCCTAACTTAGTTGACCAACCCTACCTGAGGCCTTCATAAAAGAAATAGTGTAAGCTAAGGGAAGCATCAAATAAATACGACTATGTTATATGATGCATAAATAAATATTAAAGATAATATGTAAAGTTTATATATATGAGGAATAAAATAATTATATATATATATATAAGGAAATAAACAGAACTGAAATAATAAATAAAGAGTCTATGTATTTATTATTAACAAAAATGATTAGATAAATATTCTATTCTAAAGTTCAATTAGGAACTAGAAAAAAGTTCCTAAGCTAAACAAAATAACTATTAAATACACGTAAATCAATTAAAGATCATTTTCAAGAAAGTAATGAATTTTGGATTTAACGAAAGTTTAAAACAAATCGCTTTTTCTAGAAGATTTTCTATAAAGACCTAAGTAAAGAGAAGGCTTGGGTAATCTAATCATTATTTTTGAATAGTTTTGGAGATCCTTTTCCAAAAGGAATCATTGTTATACAGAGCCTAGTATTCCAAATAGTAGAACCCTCACCTTTAGGAGCTCTAGATCACTTGCATGTTGGAGTGAGATTGATGGTATCTGGATTAGAACTAGGAATGGTTCAAGTTCATCATTGGAAGGAAAATAGTACTTCCAAAGTTATCTGAATATCAGATCTAAGGTCAGAAATAGCTAGTGTTTTATTAATTTTATGTGTTTAAGTGTGGAGGGTTCTTAGCCATTAACAAGATGAATGGTTACAAGTATGAGGTTTCTACATTTTTCAAGTTATATTAATTATATTTACAAGTTGTACTTATAGTTATTATGCTATGGATTTAAGATTTGCAATTTTACTTTCCAGTTTGAATACACGCTTCAGTTTGTTTCATTTGTTTAATTTGAAACTTAACCTTTAAATTCTTAGATAGATTCTAGGGTAATTTTCTATTAGAATTATATTTAACTAGTTTCAATGGTTTATGTTAAATTTTTTAGTCTAGATTCAAACCCTAGCTTCTAAATAAATTTAACTAAACCATATTTAAACGGGACTAAATAATTAAACCAAAAAAATTAAATAAACTCTCCTCAAATAATAAAACACATATTAAACAACATTAACTAAGTAAACCTAATGTTAAATAAACTCATTTTATTCTTTAATCATAACATTAAAACATATTCATAAACATTAAAATAGGGATGGAATACCTTTAAACAAACTCAGACGCATAATCTAACACAATGTTGGAATATTACATTTTCCAGCAAATGCAAACCTTGAATACATATAACCTATCTACGTATAACAGTTACCAATTTTAAATTAACAAACATAATTACTGTAATTCCTCATGTAAGGGTTGAGATCCTATCCATGAAATCAAGAGGACTAATGTTTCACCCTATTAAAACAAAAACTTATACACTTTCCAGAATAGAGTCTTATCAAATGTTGACCTGCGGCCACCACTAACTACAAAAATAGTATGGGGAGGAAAGAGCAGGAAGGATCTTACTCAATCCCAGAGGAAAAACGGAAAAAACTTTCACTCGAGGGCTAGGCCACAAGATGAACAATGAGGCTGAGTGGATGGCACTTTTACAGGGAATAGACATCTTAGATGTAAGATCCAACTCAATGTTTTTAGTCTTTGGGGATTAATGTCACATCATCCTCAAAATGATCATTGGTTACTCTTCAGGATCCATCAACTGTAGTGGGATGTACGACAGAATTACTCTACTCCTCCCAGGAAGAATTGAATTCTTCCACATTCTAAGAGAAAAGAATTCTCAAGAGGATACTTTGGAAAACATAGGAGCCTCTCTTCCTCAAGATCATATCTCAATAAACAACCTTGACTCAGTTACTAAACCTATTCCTTAATTGCATTGCATGCTCTCTCTCTTTCACAATGAACATTCATAAGTTAAAGCTCCCTTTGTTTATTGTCATGAACCTAGGTGGTAGTATTATTCCATGCCATCATAACAAGTGGATTCCACTCCCTCTCCAAATTCCCCCACCCACCATTGCCTTTAATATCACCCTATCTAGGATTAATTTCCCATGCAGTTTGCACACCCCAGGACATCCCCCTCTTCGTATGATGGCTTCTCCCTGAAGTAATATCTACCCTCCCCCTTCCTTCGACCGTCCATTCTTCCTTGTGCCAGTTATCTCCCCCTCTGCAGAATAAATTTTTTGTTCTACCTATAAGCTCAGAGAAGGGACTTTCCCTACTATCGCCCCCCCACTGCAAATTAAATTCCAGGTACAGTCTTCCTCTTGGGTGGATTATTCACCTTCCCTTTTGCATAGTCGTGTTGAAATTGGGGGTTCTACTCAGGATGGTTTACTAAACCTTCTATGCAATCTTCTTATCATTTTCGGGAGTCCTCCTTTTTTTTTGCTCAATGAACCTCATTTCCACAGTGAACGCAGAAATATCCCTCAGGAAGTTCTCTTTAGAAGGTAATCATTTCATCCTGGGTTGTCAGCTTTCTCATTTGAGGGAAGCTAAGATAGGAATTTCACTTTGTCACTTTAGAAAAGAACAGGACTCTCTGCAGAAAGAAAAATTCCTCTCAGCTCAAGATTTCCCCTCTCTTGGCTTTGTTCTTAGCAGTTTGTCCAGTCTCAATTTGTGTTGCAATCATAGTCGTGGTAAAGGCCAACCTTTTGTTTTGGAAATGGACTATATAAGGAATGACACAGGGCTTGTAGACGTGATGGTTAATATCCATTTCCTGTATGACATCATGGCCATTGGAATTACTAACAGCAGAGAGACTGCTAAGGAGATTAAAAAACTTGCTGATGAGGTTAGCTATGTCTCATATCATACCAACAACCATGATGTAAGGATTGATGACAATGAGATTAAACTAAAGGAAATCATGGGTAAAATAGACCACATTTAGGAGGACCTCCATATTTTGGTTAAGATAAATCAGGGAAGTCGAGCCCAAGAAAATCCAGAAGATGGAGGAATCTATCACCCATCCTATGGGGCAATCAGAAAAACCAAAATGATCCTCTTTTAGGAAATGTTTTTTTTTTCATTTTACTTAATGAATAGTTTGTCCGCATTTACACTTCGTCTTTAATTATTCGGAACATTAGTACTCTTTTCGGCTTATTAAGGCCTTCTTTATGGCCTAGTTTAGCAGCTATTTCCTCATAATTGCTAGAATGTATAAGCTGTTGTTTTTTGTACTAAATGGCTGTGCACATCGTGTTTAATATATTCTCCTTTAAAGTTTCTGTTAAAAAAGAACTACACAAATAGTAAAATAAAATATATCTTAAATTCGAATAACAAATTACCTAGATCAAATCTCATATGCTCCACCTAAGAGCATTAAAAAACTTATTAATAATATTTGAAAACACTTAACAAGTATCCACATCAATAAAAATCCAACCCAAACCAACGATCAACCCAGGATGGAATGACATAAAGCCCTGAATGGGAGAGAAACCAATTATACAATTAAACCCCTAGAAAAACAATGCAACACTATCAAATTCTTAAACAAAATACCATAAGCCTTTACAAACAAGAATTGAAAATACAAACCCTACAAATTCATAGGATGTGCTATTAAAGCAAAGATTGGGCCATGCCATTATGGCCTCATTTAAAACAACCAATGCATCACATCAAACATGCAAACAGAGCTAAGGTTTCCATCGGCAACAAAAAGAGTTCAATAATTTTAAACCTTACAACTAAATAAATAAATATACTAAGTAAAACCATTTAAAAACGATGAAGCATTTCCATAAACCACATTAGGGTTTTAATACCAGAACTAGATTCCATAGTCAACATCAAGTATCAAAATAGTGGTATCGTAGTGCCATTGCAAAGAAATGGCACCAATAAATTTACAAACTCGTCCATTAATTTTGAAAAATGGTACCAAGTTCAACAAATAGATTCCAAATAGTAAACTACATAACTCATACCATGATTATAAATTCAAAATAGACAAGGGCTCCTACAATGATGAAATAAACCTCCTTTAAAAACTATAAAACACACTCGGCAAATAAAACCACTCCTCACAATCACATATACAACAAATAAGAGAATGAAATAATAAAATATGAGAGTAAAATGAGAGGGGTATCTATTGGACATTGATTTTCGGATATTGGCTTCAATTCCATATTTTTTCCCTTATCAACCTTCTGGATTAAATGATGAGATATGCCAGCAAAATAAGAGGGGACTTCTATTGAACATTTAGTTTATGGTTGTTTCCTTCAATTATAGCCTCTTTTCCCTCCTTCACAAACTGTCAAACACACTCAGCATCTTAAATTACTTCTCACAAACACATCTATGAGTAACAGAATGAAAAAATGAGATATGAGAGTAAAATGAGAGGGGGTTTCTAATGAACAATGAGTTTAGGGTTTTTTCATCAATTCCGACATTTTTTCTCTCTCAACTTGTTTTGACCGTCAAATTTTTCTTTGGAGTCCACTTTTGAAGGATAGGTCAAACTCAGATGTTTAAGGGAGACACTCACAAGTCCCTATGACTTTGGACTAGTCTGTTGATTTCTGAATCTCTAGGCAAGTTTGAGTTGAGTACTCATTTCAGTGGAGAATCCACCAAACTCATAAGCACTTGCGAGTCTCCCATGAGTCAAACAACATTGACTATTTTTGGCATCTATAACTTCTTCAATGTCATCTATAACTACTTCATGATTAGTTTGGGAACTAGGATGGTTTTTTGAGATAGCCAAATTGGGACATGTTTGACATCAGAAGCTCTATACACCGCCTCTGTGGAATAAAATCCCATAATTAAGTTGGTTAGTCATAAGAAAGGTAGATCTTGGATATCTCTTGCATCACATTATCCCTTCAAGTCCTCCATATGATGTGTCACCTACTCTTGAATGTCAAGAAACCCAACTCTGATATCCCATATATTAATATACTATTCAAGAACAAACAAAAGAACACTTACAAGCATGTATACCTATGTTGTAATACAAAATTCTTTTTTTGTTTGGACTAATACATTGTACTGAGCATGAATGATTTCATGGTGCATCCATAGGGTATCTTGGAAACCACTCCTAAATATATAACTTTATGGATCTTTGTTCCATGTTCCAAAGTCCACAAATCGAAAAATGTTGGAAGGACACTAGAAAATGTTAGCTGGTTCACGTAGATGCCCGATATATGCATCTCACAAAACATTGTCAATTATTCCTTGCTATGCTTGTGCATGGAATAAACTGCAATAACGAAAGTCCAATATAGTACACTTTATTCAGGAATTCTGTGAATGAACTCCAAGGCCTCGTAAGGAAACATGTTTTGAGCATAACCTCCAATCATGGAAATCGAAGTGACAAGATTTCTCTCGAGAATTTTTTTTCAAACACTTTATGTGCATCATGTGTTATTCCACACACATACATATCTAGAAGTTTGTTTCCCACGGAGACATGGATATGAAACCAACTTCTAACTATGTTATTGTGAACTTCCTTCCCCAAAATGATGTCTGGAAAATGGGCACATACTTAAAGAACAATTGAAAATGTAAGCTAATCAAAATAACATATATCTTGTTTCATTTCTAGAAAGTGTATGAAGTCATCCTAGTGAAACCCATGTTTGGATTAAGCATTGATAATTTCCATCCATGTGACCACATTTGGTTCATGCTTCTCTTCGTCGAGAACTAGGAAATTATCCTATGTTTTTCGAATTGGAATACGTAACGAAAAGGAAATGAAATCCCCAAAATTCCAATGCAGGGAAGGAAATGAAAATCCTGAAAATTCCAATAGATGGAAACAAAAACATTAATGTTGTATAATTAAAATTTAACTTAAATATAACAATGACATTTTAAGGTTAACAATTTTATAGTACTTTTCTTTTATGTTCATATATTATGTCAATGACATTTGGTTCAAAAGCTTATGCGATACTTGTGGCATTGGTGATTTTTTCTAGGAACCAAATAAATGCTATTGGATGCAAACAAGAAGAGTGTAGTTGCACAAATAAATAATGTGGATAGTAGTGTTGTTGTAGTTCATAGTGTTATATATATATATATATATTTTTTGATAAAAATAAATATACTCTTGTAGTAAAAAAATTTAAAATATTATAGTTATCGTTGTGACCATATTTGGTGGGGATTTAAACCACATGACAAGATAAATACCATGAGAAATACTCCAATATTAAGAAGACATGCATGACCTTAATTTCTTATAATTATAAGAGTTTCCATAGAACTAGAAACTTCCATCATTTGAAAATTCCTTTGTAATACTATTTCTTATAAAACTATTTTTATCATCAACACTTGTAATCAAGAAGGCATGTCCTTTCGAAATATAACGGAAAACAAGTAAATTTGAGATAATATTTGAATTATGTATTCTTCTTGACTTTTATCCAGCCCTCATCTAAGAGGATGAGGTTCATACCTAGAGTTGATTGCATTTGTGAGTAGGTATCATCCACAAAAAAATATTATCATATACCTTTAATAATGTTGTGAGGCCTTGACACTACACCATTCCCCTCAAGGTGTAGAAAGAACCTATGCATAAATAAAAGAAACTTGGATCAGATTCAACACTTTAATGCAATATCAAATCCCCCCTATTGATGTATCTATAATATTTCTTCCATCAAGGATCTTTTCAATTTATACACTTCTTTGAATATGACGCAGTATGGGAAGAATCTTTAGCCTTCAAACAAGAGGAAACAAAGTGGTCATGTGCAAAATAATACCCTATGGTGAAAAGCAATGCATTCATAGTCCAACATTTGAATTTTAGTATAACCATTGCAATCTAGAATGGTTTCCTCAAAAAGACGTTTGTTCAAATCAACCTTATTGCAAATACAAGGACAAGTAGTAGTAGCCAAATTTATCATCTCTACAGAAAGGGTAACAAAGTTATATAGTGCATATTTAATGGAAATAACAAATTTTTCATGTGAACACTCTAGTGGAAAAATAAGAATTCACATCTACATATGGACTAAAGATAGAATTCGAGTGTACAAGTGGAAGCCTTGCTGCTAAGGCCTAATAAAGAAGTCAATGATACAATTAAGAATGACACTCTTTGTTGAGGGAGAGATAAATTCAAGGATAAAAATATCCTTATCATTGGGTGAATCACCACAATGTCTCATACGAATGAACCCTAATGAAAAATAATATAGACACCCAAACTTATAGTTATCATAATAATATTTATCATTCAATGTCTTTCATAACTTGTTACCCTTTCACATCAACCCATTGACTAGGTAGTAATCCTCCTTCACCCTAGAGGGAAAGTTTAAAATCAAGTCCCAAGGTGGAATTATAGACAAAAAGGAAGAATTCTTAAAGTTCAAATTAAATTTCAAAAGTGTACCTTTGAAGGAGATGGATTTTTTAAGTCATGATCCAAAATCTAGAGTATATGGACAATGGATGGGTCCAAAATATAGACTATGGGAATATCCCCTTTCACTAAGATCAAATGTAATTAGAATATCCATTAACTATGGGACAACCCCGTTAATGTTAAACATGTTTAAGTGGAGGAGAATGGAAATACGAACTATGATGGTTGTGTAGTAGCTTAGAGTAAAGTGAAGGGGGTTCCACTAAGAAACCCAAACAAAGGTCCCTTGCTTTATTAAACTCACTCATGAGGTGAATAACCATGATAAGATAGAGAAAGAGGGATATAAACCCAATCTCAAGTAATAAATAAAGAATACAATCAAGATCATAATGAAACTAAGGATAACTTAATAATGAAGGAAAAAATACACACTAATGAAACAACAAATCAAAATCATATCCAAGGAGCGAAGGAGGAAGAAAAAATAAATAGGATACAAAATAAGAGGCTATATACATGATACTAGATGAATTTAAGATAGAAACCACAAAGAAATGGAATCAACAAAGGATAAGGAATGATATTGTGGCAATGGTAAAATAGTAATATTGAAAATGACGTTAATAATGAAAAAGGAAAAGAGAGCATAACGAATATATATAAATTATAATTGAATGCAAGAGGAGGATGAGGATGTGGAAGAAGTGGAGATGGAGTTATTATCCTCGCATTATAATAAAACATTTATAATTTTCATTTCAAGTTAGCAACTGGTGAATATACACTAGCACATGATAAATGGAAATGGGAGGATATAAATGTTGAAGGATTATCAAGTTCCCATAAGAAATCATGAATATACACAAATCCCACAAAGTTGACAAACTCTAATTTGGGACAAGGGGAGAAGCTTGTCGATGATAACTTGAAGGAGAAAAGGAGCAATTAATTAAACCAAGACAAACAACCTCACTTAAGGATTACATTTATTCAAATGCATAGGCCTTCTAAATGAAAATTGTCTTGCGGAACATAAGGGGAAAGAATGCACCTAAGAAGCAAAGCATTTAAATAAAAAAATAAGTGTATAAAACTAGACTTAGTGTTTATTCAAGAAACAAAATGTAAAATGTATAACATGTATAAATTCACCAAAATGATATGGGGAGGATTTGATTTCTTGACTGGAGGAATGAGAGGGTTTTCAATAGTTATGGCAATGAAGTACGATCCCATAAACATGGATCTAGAAAACAAAATTACCACCTACTGATGGATAACTAGTGATGTAAACTTTAGACTCAAGGGTAAAGGGAAATATAATTAATGTATATGGGTTCATTGATCCCTAACCAATTCTAGATTAATGTTTGGAAAACTTATGTAGGATTAAGGTCCTCGCCAATTAGGAACATTGAATCATTAGAAAATACTAAACCACAACAAAGTACCTCTTTGAAAAGAAAGGATAAGTGTAACGTTTGGATGCAGCAAGCTATATTGTCGTGGACCTTTTAGATCAATCATAATTTGTGGATGTATTTCCAAAGAATGTTATCTTCACTTGAAACAATTGGCGTGGAGGGTTGATACACATTGTAGAAAGGATAAATCAAACTCTTATTTAAGAGACCATATTCTCAAATTACTTCAAAATATGTTATTTTATTCTTCTAGGACTTAGATTTGTGAAGGTTTAGATAATTGGCCTATCCTCTTAGAGTGCAACCTACAAGGTGAAGCAAAAAAATACCCTTTTTGTTTTGAAAAAAATGCGGTTCGTTCAATGGGGGTTTAGACGTAATTCAAGTAAGTGGTGAGAGTATGTTGATATCTACATAAGATAAAAAATGTTACGTTACAAAAAAACCTTAAAGCCTTGAAAGCTACGCTAAATTCGTTGAAATTCTTGAAAACCTTGAAATCCTTTACACCTAAAAAATGAGAAACATAACATTAATCATTGAGTGTAACTTCAACGATCAATGGACCTTCTTGGGAACTGATATATTTTGATATAGTGAGTGGATTTATATAAAACTAACACTAGTGGATGCAACATGACCATGGAATTTCATAATTGTTGTCATACTATGGAATTTGTCATAATTGTTGGATTGGAAAATTCCACGAAAATAACATATTTCCAACAACGGTTATTAGAATATCCTCATTACACGGATTATATAATGTCTCAATGAGACACCATTTTTTGGGCTATAATGCTTATGAAATATGCCCATAATGGTAAGATGGACAAATCTCAACAATGTTTAATAACATGCTTGAGCATAATGTTGTCTTGCGAAATGTTGTGATTTGGGATTGCATATAAAATTGGAAAATCAAGGAGTCTCATAAATTGTTTAAACGAATGCCATAATGGAGATATGCATTGTTTCAATCATGGAGAGATGTTCTTAGGAAATACTGAAATCACTGACCTCTCAATATATATGGCATCCCTAATTGAGGCTATTACATCACATTGATACAGGTTCAATATCACACTCTGGATCATATTCAAGGTAGTCTCCCTAGTATAAAAATGTTAGTATCTACAAGTTTGTACACTCCTTGTGGTATATCCTCTCTCTCCCCCTTCATATTTTTTTCTGGTGAATAATAATCCCGTCCATGAGGAACCCCCCATGAAGGCTTATGAACCCCCTCACATGTAGAAATCATATGTCCTTCAATTTAGGTTTCCTTACATAGTAAACTTTGGGATTTATCTCACTTTTACTTAACTATTACACAATCTTCACGATTTGACATGCCTTTCGAACACATGAATGATGAAAATTGATTTCCTTCTTACAAGGAAAATTATTTCAGTGGTGGGGAGTTGGCTTGAGCTCCATACTATGAATCTTTGTTACATGTTTACATCAAATACAACAACACAAGTCCATGCAAAATTAGAGGAACAAAAATGAATATTGTAAATTTCATTATTTGTATATTTAAAATCAAGTTAAGAACTTGGACATAATGTTAAAGCACGTGCACATGTTAGCCATGAATCTATCCCCGAGAGTTAGCTCAAGTTGTCATGAGCCAAACATGAGATACTAATTCCATCAAACTTTGGAAGGTCGTGAGTTCAAATCTCTTGATTCCCTTATGATTAGGCTCTCTCACCACATTTATGATCCATAGATCACGAGGAAGTACTCAAAGGGTTTTCCATGACACATTCATTAGAAAATAAATATTATCCACGAAGCTAAACCACATGGACATCTTGATAGCGATTAGGAATGTGCATGCACCAATGAAAAAATGCCACCAAGGAGGTGAAGTATAATGGTTTTTGGAATTATACATAAGAAAAATAATAAGACAAGTATAATGGCTTTAGCAATAATTTTTAAGGGTGGTTATTATAAAACCACCCCTAAAATCACCTTTCACATTTGTGCCCTTTCCACTACATCCCAAAGAAATATAAGATGAAATAGGCAAGTAAAAGGTGGTCACTCAATGAAACCATGTGGACAAGAAGGAAATAGGAATCCCTACACCTTCCAAATGGCGCATAGTGGTACTATGGGAGTTTTATCAGACTTCATAAAATGACAATGAAAGATTAGCCACCAACAATTAACTCCAATATGTGAAGGAAAAAGGTGAGGACATTTCACATCACAATTAAGATGATAATAATTAAGATCATGATCACCAAATGCACACACTAATATCAAGAACATAATAGATTCACCTTACTCGCATACACAAGTGACACACCAATCTCATGCACATAATAGATGCACCAATTCTATTTCAATTTGAATTTCACTATATTAGTGCCAATTCTATTTCAATAATCTTACAAAAAAAAGAGGTTAGTTTTAGATGATGAAGATAATAAATTGCAAACACTAGTTTTCTATGCTTATAACCTTTAAGACTACTTAGATTGAATATTTGATTGTTTATCTTATAAAATAGTGTTGTGAATAAAGATGGGAAAATAAAAAACTGAAAGCAGTGGTTTCTCTACTTATGACTTAGATAATTTAAAAAGCATCACAAGACCTAAATGTAAGGATATACTACACCCTTAGAGAGTAGTGAAAGTCCTAAAGAGTCCATATTTGACCAAAGCTAGATGCTATTAAAGGGGAGATGAGTTGGATGGATATTTTGATCCCTAGTCAAACAAGATTCCTCTAGTGCAAATATATGAGAGGGTTCCTCCATATGTTTTTTGTTGTTGAGAGAGGTTCATACAATAAATTTAAAACAAATCTTTTGAATATGGGAATCTTAATCACATTCAAAATGTTGCCTATGCATGGCCTATGTTGTGGATTAAGGCCCACACATGGCATGTAAAGATTAGAGATAGATTCGAGGGACATAGAACCTAGGGTTTGCAGCAAAGTATGCCCTTATCCCCATGAAACATATCATGTTTTTCAAACTTTGAAATCACCACACTATCAAACTTAAATACCAAATATAATGTATTATGGGCATGTGTGATTCCGTGAGTGACAAAACATGGCATGTGATACCCATAGAGATCTATGTTATGGCCTAGTTCCTTTCCTTTTATCCCTAGACCATGGCATGGGCATGAAGAAACAACCTTGGTATGTTAATTCTCAAAATGATGGACATATTTCATTCATATGCCAAATATTTCCTTTGTATGGCATGTGTGGTCATTTGGGGTGCTACACATGACCCATGAGAACTAGATGAAACTATATGAACTTAGGACCTAGAAGTTAATCTCAAACCATGCCTTGGTTGTAAAAAATTATTCATGGCGTTATACATCCCAAAATTTCCACCATATCCCACTCATAAGCCAAAAAATCCCTTTATAAATCCTATGTGACGGACTTGAGCACTACGCAAAGTTAGGGGTCATTTATGGGTAATTAGGGGTTAATTAGTAATAATATAGCGGTAATTTGTGGCCAATTTGGGTAATTAAGGGTCATTTAGGGGTGATTATTGGGTAATGAGTTGAGGTAATTAGGAGTTAATAAGGGATAAATTATGGGATAATTAGGGGTTAATTAGTGGTAATTAGGGGTCGATTATGAGTTAAATAGGGGAAATTAATGGCACCTATGGATCAATCATAGGTAAGTAGGGGCCATTTAAGCCAAAGGGCCTAGCTAAACTAGTGGTTGTCCATGGTGTTGGGCATTTAGTTAGGTTCATGGAGGCATGTGCCCATTTTGAATCCTTGTGTGTGAATAACACTAATATACATCGATGGGTTTACTAGGGAATATGTCATCTATGAATGTTTGGAAAGATCCATTGGGCTTCTACACAAAGTTTTCCTTGGAAAAAAGTAGGGGTTATTTAGAGTTTATCAAGGGTTAATTACTGAAAAGCTTGGATTATTTAGGGGTAATTACTAGTTAATAAGGGGTGAACTATGGGGTAACTAGGAGTTAATTAGTGGAAATTAGGGGTTAATTGTGGGTTAACTAGGGGCAATTAATGGTACCTATGGGTCAATTATGGGTAAGTAGGGGCCATTCAATCCCAAGGTCTTAACCAAACTAGTAGTTTTCCATGATGTTGGGAATTTCGTTAGGTTCATGGTGGCATGTGCCCATTTTGAATCCTTGTGTGTGAGACACACTAGTCTACACTGATACACTGATGGATTTACTAGGGAATATGCCATCCATGAATGTTTGGAAGAATCCAATATGTTTCTCCACAAGGTTTTCCTTGGAAAAAAGTAGGGGTCATTTAGAGGTTATTAAGGGTTAATTATTGGTAAGCATGGATTGTTTAGGGGTAATTAGTGGTCAAGTAGGGGTCATTTTGGTGCAATGAGTGATAATTGGGGGTAGTTACCACTCAAT